>JALLPE010000827.1:0-14494 GCA_036940025.1 Conticribra weissflogii | reverse complement strand
TTCACTACTTTGTTAGCTTTTAGGCTATTTTGACATATCATATTCAGAGCAGTATCTTTTTGATGTCATGGTTGACAATTTTATGATCAGATCAACCCAAACATATTGTATTTTTATGCATTCCTATGTAGACACTTTTTTGATGAGTGACAACCATCCAAATATAAAAATTAGAATTATTATTTCACCAAAAAAATGTGGAGGGTTAAACTAGACAATGGTAATTCAATTGTTCAAAGTTGCCATAGATTGTGGCAACAGACTATGTGAATGCACATATGTTGAATAAGTATTTCCTTGATTTTTAGAGTGATTTGACCAAACAGTGGCAATTCTTTAACACCTACAGTTGTTACTAATTAGTCACAATATGACTTATTAGTCTGCCCAATACAATATCCAAAATAAACCTATTTATCATTTAGTCATCTAGTCTGCACATAAGAGTACCAGTTCCTTACTCAGTCATATCATACCTACCCTGTAACTGGATATTTTTTCCACAACAAAGTACAATCTACTAATACCAATGAATAAAATTCATGCTTGTTAAAAAATATGTAGTCTCCCTCAAAGTTCATCACGACAAAAGTAAGTGAAAAATTTTGCAACAACCATGTGATCAGACCAAAACTAGCAAATGTGAAGCTAAGTAATATGAAATGAAAAGAATTTGTTTTGATTTTATTTTATTTACTTATTTCTAGTTACCTATTAATTATTATAGTGAAAATCAAGCATTTAATATTTTGAACTCTAGTGTGATAATTGCAGATCTATTCTCTATTTACTGGCCCCCATCTCATAAATTAGTCAATTGTTGTTAATCCACATTGCACTATATGCTTTAAAGGGTTTGAAGGGAAATTCAGGGACATTTTTATGTCAGCTTCCAAATCTTCATTCAATCATTATTTTGATAAATTTGTTGCTTTTTACTTCTTGTTTTTATGATTGATTGTTGCATTTGTTAATATTATTTTTATAGTCTTGCCAGAACAATGCAGATAACTACTGGAAGATTTGCAACAAAAACTGGCATGAAAACCAACAGAATTGTACATTGCAGAGGACCATCTGTATCTATGATAGAAAATGCAAAGCCATCTCCTGCAGCAGCAAATGCCATATAGGTGGCAAATTCCAAATTCAGAACAAGCATTACCCACCCTCATTGATCAGGTGGGTCAAAATAAGGGGATGATGATGTTGGATGTGGCAGTTGTCATTGTTCCTGCCTGTCCACAGCCATTTTTGGATGTTGTAACTGCCTTGTTTGGAGGGTTGATGGAAGGGGTCAACATGACAGCATTGTTATTGGCACCATGAGGACAAGAATGTCCAAGAAGTTTAGAATGGCTCAGTTGAGTGATTTTGTATCATTTGGCAATGTGAAGGTTGGCGGTTTTGATTTTTGGAGGAGCTGTGGTATGATGGCAAAAATGGCAAGTTTGTAGCTGGCACTGTGAGCTAAAAAATTGAGCTGAGAGGCCACCAACATATCAAAATGATGGTATCAACATGAACTTTCATTTTGTTTACTCAAAAGTAAACTGTATGTGAGTAAAGGGCTATTTATCACATTTTGAATGTTTATTCTGGACCTGCTACTCAACTTTTTTGTGTGTGTGCAAACTAGATGACATTGTATGGTATGTAAAATAATAACATGAAAAATGATACTTTGTGATGTATGGGAAAGAACTGCATACATAGCAGGTCAAGTGAAATTCAGCAATGTCACATGATATGGTACTACGATACTTTCAGGCCACCAAACACAAATGAACATCTAAGATCCTTCATCAATAACAACAACTTTGGCCATAATAATGGCAAAAATCATCCATCTCTGCATCCTACTACTTTGAGTAGGCTTGACCATGACTATTCTTCTGTGGGGAATAATAAACAACAATTTTAAGTAGATACTTCTTTTTGAAACATTACCTCAAATCTAATGTTTTTGCACTTGGGGATGTCTTGTGTCCATCACTGATGCATCTATGTTGTAAGTTTAAAGAGTATCACAGTTAGCCCAAAAGGATAGCATTTTTGGGAGATCACAAACAAGCATGGTACTTCTCTGTATATTGAATTACTGTAAGTAGATATTATTTTGTTTCAAAGATCTCTATATCTCTAATACAAAAGTCAGGTAGATTGGAATTGGATAGTGCAAAAAGTCTGACCAAATTTTTGGTTTACTCAATGCACTTTCCAACTCCAAACAAATTTTTCCACCAAGTAATACTATGTAGGTATTAATGTATTCTTGGTATATTCCTCCAGTTGGACAAGGTTGTCAGTTGTAATTTTCAACAGCTTCAATATTGATATTACTTATTCCATTCACTTTTTACCATATGCTCCTGCTTATTGTTAGTCCTTGTTTGCTTTTCTGTCAACAATTCTAGACCAAACATTCTTACTATTGATGTGAAGAATTCATGCATTTACAAACTTTGTATCAGTTACTTTTCTGTTTTTTATTCAGATAAAATATCAAAAAATGTACCTGGAAGTCAACCTGACAAATTGGTATTGGTATATAATACTCATACCTTGAAAATTACTTCAAAAAATTTTGTTACAAAATGTAATCTTGTCAAAAGATAAGATTCAGTTAACACAATTATTATAAACTTTGTTGTCTCATACCAAGACATTACTAATACACCATTAAATAGGACATGTCCAATGCAATAATAATTATCCCAACATCTCACATTTAACATCTTAAAAATGGAGTAAATATTTTCATCTTTTTAGATAATGGCACCATTCCATTTTCATTTTTATTATTCATATATGTGTCTGAATTTTCCAATTGCAATTATAATTGAAATGACTATTGTGCTATTTTTGAATGTCTATTCCAATTTCATTCTTTTGTCATTATTTGTTACAAAAATCACTGGTTTTGCCTTCACTACTACAACATGCATGCATGTGGCCATAGCATCAATATCAGATACATATCCTTTTTGTACTGATTTTGCACATCAAAATAATACACAAAGAATGCCAAAGAAAAAAATCATTTTGTCATGGAGCAAAAGTCAAACTTTGTTGCTTTACATTTCTTATTTGTTGTCTTTGTTCCATGTCCATAGAAATTCCAATGATTTAGTAAAAGTTTTATAACCTTGTCTCTTTCTTTGAAATCAAGAAATCTTCTAAATTACAATCAACATTTAGCTCAGATGCCTTAAAAGTACACATGAGATAAAGACAATTTATTCAATTTCAGGAGTAAAATGTTTTGACTATTTTATTTGTCATCTGTGGTCCATTACCCAAATTTAAGTATGATGATGAATGATGTTTACATTTTTATGAAAACCCAATCTCTGAAGTCAAGGAATCCTCCAAATACAGCTTCAGTTTAATCTGATATTATTACTAAACAATGAATAGATAAGTGAGCATATTGAATCAGCAGGGAAGTGTTTGTATTAATGGATTGATCTGTTGTCATCTGGTTTTCATTCATCTTATCCTTTACAGCAAATTATTACCTTTATTCTTTACACATCTCATGATTAATAATATTAAAAACATCACTAACTTGAGATTACCTCCTAGTTAGTAAATGAAAAGTTTTGAGAGAGGGGTGTTGATGATGTTATTTTGTAAAACTTAGGAATATTGGTAAAAATTTCAAGAGAGCATGAGAACTCAGACTTGTGATTCTTCTACCATGTATTATAATAATTACAAAAGCATTTCACAAAATTTTCCTACTTAAATAGTTTTCCCAGAATGTCTACTCATCCCAATCTTTCTCAAGGTGTCCTGTTTTTGAACATCCATGGTGTAATGCTGTATTGCAGATACCAAGCTACATGAAATTCCTAAACAAAGGGACACAATTCTGTCAAGTGCAAGTTGCTCAGTAAAACAATCTATAGTGTATTTATGATATATGAAAAAGAGCCTATTAAAATCTAGTCTGATTTTTTATTTTTTCATAAGAATAAAGAATATGATTGCCCATATTAACAATTAAAATTGTTTAGTTTTAAACATACACATACTTGGGATTCATCTATGAAAAAACTGCCTAGCTTCCATCACTTTCTCACCTGTTTTTAAAAGCTTCCCTCAATTCCTCCATACTATTCTTGGCACCCATATACATTAATTTACTGCCACTAATGCTGACAGCCAGACTTAAGTTCTTATACTGATCATCAGCTTCCCTGTCAGAAAGAGAACTTGTCTCCACCATCTTTAACCACACTCTCATTTTCAGCAATCGTTATTGTGGTGTTGCCACCATCACCACAAGTATCATGCCACTTCTACAAGCAATGATCAACATTAGTAGTAATTGTTCCACTATCAGCTCTGTCATTCTATTATCACTGTTACTGCTGTCAGCCATCAGCTGTGGCAGCACTGAAATTGGTCATTGTCATTTCTCAAATACCAAGGCAATTGTTATCCCCCAAACGCATCAAAGTCTCTATATTTCTCCTGCCAGTGTTGTTTGTTTCTTCTTACAGGCCATTGTCATTAATGAGAGAAATATCATTACTCCAGATCCAGCAGGTTCGCTGTTACCAATGCCAGTCATAGCCACTATTTAAGTGGTTCACAAGAGGACTGTTGACTGTAATTGCTCTGTCTCCAGTAATATTGTCACCATTGTTGCCAGCCATTGCTTTTTGAAGCAGTTGACAAGGGAACTTTCATTACCCCACCTCCAGTACCATCACTGCAACTGCTTCCAGCAAGGTAATCAAAGGAATTAACAAGGGAATCATCATTTTCCATTCCCTGTATCCAGCTCTGTTGGTACCACTCTTACCAACAATTCCTGCCATCAAAGTGGTCAAAGGGAGACTGTCATCATCTTGAATCTGCCACAATTACTAGCTGCCAGCTGTGCTGCAGAAAAAACAGTCAATTAGTGGACTGAATTTGTCTTGCCTCTGACACCACTGCCAATACTGCTGCCAGCAGTGGTTACCATCAAACCACCCATTCTAACAGTGAATGCATCACCACCACCAAGCATTCACTTATATTGCCATTCCAGACCCAAAGATTTTGCTTCTGATCAGTCTTGTAGACTGCTGTCATACAAATAGGCCCTTTAAGAAGATGCATTTTAACAACTATCAAGGCTCAGTGTTTAGAAAGTGATTTCGATAATAAGAAAATGTTTTGTCACTCATTGCTCTTTTATGATTTGCATTTGAGGGGGAATATCTGAAATGAGATCATTATCAATTGTTTTTGGATGTTATTCCTTATCATAAGATCGTTTTTCTTAATTTGGGTCTATGATGTTGAGTTTGAAAATGCAGATAAATTGAACTACTATCCCCAAATCTTGTCTTGTTTGAGCAACAAAAATAGCAGATCTGGTACAGTGCATGCTGCTTGGATAGAATCTTGCCACCTACTTTATGTTGAAAACTATTTTAAATATGAATTCATCCCTGTGAATAATTTGATAAAAGTTCTTCTGGTAAGTCCTTCATACTTGGTTATCACAATTGAGTCAGTACTTCATATTTCTATTTCCCAATCGTGGATACTATCAAAATGATGTCATCTGTATTTACATGTGCAAAAGAGATTTGAATACAAGAAAGCCACACCTGGTATGATACATGCTGAGAAGATGGAAATTTTTCACCAATCATATTCAAATACTTTTTTGATCTGAGATGGTGAACAATTAGTAAAAAAATGCTTATGGCAAGACTCTCATGCTTGCTCTTCACAAGTCACAAGTAGATTGGTTCTGCAATCTCCTCTGTCCTGATTTAGATGTTTTCAAAGCAATCTACATATGAATAAGATTTTTGACTACCAACTGGTCAAAATTATTTGTTGGAGATGTTGTCAATACATTGAAAATTTGGCAGCCCAAAATGTTATAAAATTCCAAAGAATATATATTGGAGTCAACACCAGTTCTCTGAGATTCCCCAATGTAGGGTGGGCCAAAATTAACCCAGTGAAAAATCACCACAATTTCTTTTATGCCTTTTGAGCTCTCTGGAACTGGAACAAAACAAGTACATTGCATCAAAAATGGAAAATTCATGCTCAGAAGAACATTTTTCCTAAAGTTTTGCTTTTTTGGGGTATTTTTTGACATGTCTTGACATGTTGCATGTCTGTGTCAGTGTTGAAAAATTTTGAGATGCTGTGACAATCAAAAATTCCAACTGAGCTGGAATTGATGTAATATCAATTCACTTGGTCTATCCAAATTAAATACTAATCCAAAAATGAAAGGTTAGACTATTGCCAACAGAGTGGCTGAATAACAACCTTTTTTAAAAACAGACTTGGAAATGAACTATAGATTGAAAAAATATTCTTTCAATAGTTGCATGACACAGTATTCTTTTAATGGAAGAAATTAAAGCAATGAACAGAATTTAGCAATGAACGGAATTTTACTTTTGATGTGACAATAAAATAAGAAATGATACCAGAGACACATCACACATTGTGAAACATGAAAGTTTAATAGCAACGGTTTACAATTGAAGGGTCATCCACAACTACAATGAGTTAATTATTGCATGATTGAAAGATTATGTGATCCAGACTTCTAAATATAAATCATCAACAAATCATTACATTCTTTTTTGCTCATCAAATATCATTGCAACAACTTTGATAGAACCTTTGTGGATTCCTTAGGTTCAATATGAATTTGAGATTTTTCTTCAGATCATTTTTGTCCAATGTGTGATTTTATAAGCAATTTAATTCAAAAGTTAATTTTATTAGACATTGAACTTGGTTTGATGTACACAGTTTTGGTGCTTCCTGTAGATCAGGAATTTGTTGACAAGCAAATAACACTCTTGTGCAACAATGTAATCTAATATTCCTGTTTACAATCATAAAGTAGCAGTGATATTGCAAGATTTTCAGTGGAGCCATTGCAAGCTATGGTCTCCAATTATGAAAATTCATCACATCATATATTTTGGATATTGTCCTAGACAATATTCCATGGACCATGTTGGTACCTTTGTCTATTTTAGCTTGTGAAACAACCCATGGAGCAACAGGCAACCTTCACTCACTTATAGTTTTTCAAGATCTACATGAACAGATCTTTCATCACCAATTTGCAGTCATATTTCAATTATCTATTCAATTGCTTCATGCAAATAAAAAACTCTTTGTTGAAGTTATGATTAACATAATTAATCAGATATTTCAAAAAGAAGAAATTTGAAACATTCATCATGACACTATTTGTACTAGAAACATATTCGTTTTCATCTTTGCAAATACACTGCATCACTACTATGAAGTCATGGAAACTGGACATTCAAGTCTTGTGATAAAATATTGTGAGAAGAATGATTGGAGTCATTGTTTTGTTTACATCTTTGATGAAATCTGCTTTTTAAATGGGCACAACAATTATTGTTTCCAACAACTTATTTTTTCTTTGGTGTCAATGGAACTAAATGCTGATCAGGATGATGTGCTGTATTTTGTTCTACTTTGAGCTTGATTATGTGACCGTGTCTTAGTTGTTTTTGATGAAGACATTGAACAACTTGTTGTATTTTTAGCCTACCATTCCCTATGGGTATCAATATGTAAGTTCAAAGTTTTATTCAAATTTAAGTTTATTCATTTTGTTACTTGCAATTGCCAATATCTAGGAGTATTTTCACACAATTCATTGTTGTTGTTTTGTTCAAAATTGTATCCATGATGAAATACAGTGACCTTTTCTGTTGATTGTTACAAATAATTTTCTTGGAAAACAATGGTATTTTTCCTATGGGCAACATTATCTTTGTGATTCAATAACAACAAAAGAGAAGTGGCATTTATTTCTTCAATGCCTTCAGCAGTCAACAGTTTTTCCAGCCTTCAACAGTTAACTTTGACAAAATGATATTGCAGTGATTAAAACACTTGCAGAGGACAGTAAACATGGTAAGTAACTGATAACTGAAGGAAGTGGTGGTTACAGTGGAAATGTTGGTGGATGTTTTGGTATTGCAGAAGATGATGGTGTTCTGTGTCTGGTAGTGACAGGGAAGTGACTTATGATTACCATAGCATTTTTGGTAATGTTGTGAGTTGTCTTGCTAGTGGTGTTGTCAGCTGTTATTGGTGGTGACAGTAGCAGGGATATTGACATTGGATTTGACAGTGGTATTGGTAATTTGGGCAGCAATGACAGCAGATGCAGGGATGACAAAGGCAGCAGCAGTAGTGGAGGTGACAGCAGGAACAATGGTGGTGGTGACAGCTGTAACAGCAGATGCTGCAAGATGCAGTGGTTTCTGACATTGAGAATGTGAAAGTGTAAGATTGAGGAGATGGCAGTGGATTGACATAAGAAGAAGATAATTGACAGTAAAAATGGATAAGTGATAATCAATAGTAATTGTCAATAAACACACAGAGGGGACAAGGGAAAATTGAAGAAAAGGGTAGAAAATGATGGAAACAAGGCAGTTTTTTCATAGACAATAATTGATCACTTCTTTTACCAATATAATTGTCGTAACAATATGATGACAAAAAATTAGGATTGTATTGTACCCTAATGAAACAACACAAATAATTTTTGACAAGGATAAGATCACAATTACAATTGAGGATTGATCTCCAATGGGACAGACAGAAATAAATCCGTTATTTTGTAATATGTATTGAGTTGAGGGAGCTACTTCACATTTAGTAAAAAGGTATGATATCTGGTCTCAATCATCCAAGATATTCAAGATTGGAACATAGAACAAGAAACTTCTTTTTTATTCTATAACATCAGATTTTACCTGTTGTTGTCACTAAACAATTCTACAATAGTGAAAATTGTATATTATTTTGTTTGATTGGTTTGAAATGTCAATGACACATAGAAGACATTTTGACAGCTGACAAAATTTCCAAAAAGTGTGTCTTGTTGGTGTTGCATCATTATTTATCAGAAATTAGGGGTGTATTGTAGGGTAGCAAGATGATGACCCACAATAATGTTCTGGCTTTTTACACTTGCTCATGCATTTTTGAGCTTTGAGGACAAAAGGATCACAGCACACCCACAAAATAATACATGCTTAGAAGTACATTTTCTTTTCCAGTAAAGTTTGGCACTTCAGAAGTACTCTCTGGTATGTTGACTAAATGATGAAGTGTGTGTACTATGTTTTTAGATACCTTTATCCTTACCTGAAATGTGGGGATAAGCCACCTCTTTCCACAGAAATACCCAGTATCACTATGAATTGGTAAGGTATTAATTCAAAATTCACTTTTTTGCAGGGTTAGTTACTGATGCCTGGTAAGATATCTGGTAGTATATTTAGTTGAGTGTGTAGGCACTGTACAGTCATATGAAAGTAAAAAATCAATTACATCAACATCATTATTATATTGCTATTTATGCTTTGAAACAGAGACTCTTTTATAAAGAGAGCATCAGCTGTTTCTGGTTAATAAAAATGACAATTTGCAAAACATGTAATTAAGAACAACAACAATGCACTCTAGAATCATGTAGAAATGACTTTTACAATAAATCATCAATATATCACTTATTTCAATGATATTAGTATAATGAAACACTGTTTCTTTTTTATCACTCTTTTTTTGCTGCTGTTTGATTGTTGTGTGACAAAAACGGAGCTTATATGACAAGCCAAGCTGAAGAGATCAGAGATGCAGCCAACTGGAGGGAATCATATCTGAAGTGATTTAAGCCAAAGCCAATCTAATCCAAGTAGAGGGAGCTAAAACTGCAGCAGAGGGTGTCTATGCCAGAGATGGAGCTGGAGCCAAGGACAGCCCCACTGGAGACAGATCTGGATCCAAGATGATGCTGGAGTCAGAGCAAGAACAAGCCCAGCCAGAGCTGCACCAAGCTGAGACATTGAAGGAAGACAAGTCAAGCACAGATGGGACCCATGACAATGTTATCTGGGCACTGAATTCAAAGAGTGCCACACCAGAGACAGAGACAGATCCAAGTTGAGGGGAGGAAAGTGGGAAGAGGAGCAAGATCCATAGCGAAACCAATCCAAGCAGCTAAGCCAAACAAGTAGAGCTGGATCTGCACCAAGCCAAAGTGTTGTGGGGATACAAGCAAAACAGAGCTGGTGCAAGGGTGTCTGGGCACACTAAGAAAAGGGAAGATTAGCTGGGGGAGAAAGAATTTGACAGGATATTATTTGGCATTGCCATGTTTGTTGTTCTTGTTGTTGTTCTTGACATTGTTCTTGTTGTGATGCAAAATTTAGTTATGATAACATTACTAAAGTTGTTGTAAGATTGTTAGACATTTTTTGTTACTGATCCCATTAGAAAATATTTTTCATCATTATTGGGTTGGAAGTTGTGGGACCGTAGCTTGATCCCTGATAAAAATTGTCAAAATATTTTAGTAAGGGTTATTGTTCATTTTTGACCCATTAAGCATGCTATGTATCAGCCACTGAATTAGGGGAGAACAACGATATCGTTTCATGCAACCATGCAATTTAAAAAGGTTACTTTTGTTTTGCTCCAAATATGATGTGTCCAAAAAGTTCAAACACCAATCAGTAATGAAATGATAAATTTTGTTTTAAATAAATAGTTTCATACTTTATAACCAATTAGAATCTGGTCAGACTGTGACTATCATTCCACATACTTTTCAGATATATCGTATTTCTGTGTTCTAGGGAATGAGTTTTAGATCCAAGAATCAAGTTGTAGAACTCACAGAATGTTCTTTTGAACGTAAGAGTTCAATTCCAGAATATTAAGATTTGTTATAAGTGGTTCTGGCAAGATAAGGATCAATCTGAAAGTGCTGGCAAGCAGAATACCATTTCAATCTTGGCTAAATTGATGACTGTGATGCATCAGAGAAATAGCACTCTATCAATTTCTTTCTATGACAGTCAAACCCTGGTTTTGGTAGTCCATTGACAAATAATTCTCCAAGTTACCCAGTTGGGGGAATTTCAAGTATCCTGATTACTTCTGCAACAACTAATTCTTGAAACCAAAATTTTTTGTGGCAGTGCTTGCTAGTCATAGATTGAGATGTTCAAAACAAAATCTCAGGCAGTTTATTTGTGGATAGAGACTTGGATAGTGGTATTGCAACAAGATGATTTTTGATACTGACTCCATAGATTATGGGAAACAATTTTTAACAGGTATGATTTAATTCAAAAATCCCTGTTTCCTTTTTTGGTTAAGTAGTCTCAGGTTGCAATTTGGACTGCCACATGCCACATGATAGGACAATTCTAAACCAAGATTATACAACCAGCCTTGCTCTCATCAAAGACAAGATCATCTAATGCTTCATGTCCATACATCCCAGCAACATCAACATCAACATCAGGACAACATTATCTTTTTGAGACTTTGAGAAGGTTTCATGATCAATCCTTTATCAGCAACAAATTCCAGACAGCAGCATGGGGTGTTTTCACATCCAAACTTAGACAGAAAGTATTTCTTGTGGCATAACTGATGAGAGAGGCTATGTCAGGACAAGTGCGACCAACCAGAAAAAAGCGCATTCCAACTAAGTTGCTTTATTTGAAATCACTAGAGTCAACACCTCCTTGCAGCTATTGACAATATGGTTCCCTCTGACAGATGTGAATTTTACACTTTCACTTCCAGTCTAAGCTTTTCCACATATGATTGATCAAGTTTTCTTGTGTCATGTTGAGAATACAATTCTTTGGAATGAATTTGATATGAACTCCAAAAATTGATAGCATCATTTTTTGTCATAGATTTACTCCTTCAGAACAAAACTGGGCAGAAGAATCAACTATATCCTTTTCATTCCTTGTCTAGAATATTAGGTCACCAGATTAACTGATGGCAATCACTTCTTGAAGATAAAGAGGCAGAAATTAAAATGAAGGTGGGATACATCACACATATCATTTAGAGAGGCAAGGCTTGAAGCAGAACATAAAGAATTTGATTGAGATGCAAAGCCATGTACTTATTATTTTAAAAAAGTTGTGTAACATGGACACAGCCTTCTTTACAACAGCAGTGGTATCAACTTGGTTTGAACTCATTTCAAATATGTTTTCAAGAATGTGCATCAGCCAAACAGTGGTCAACTAGACAACAGGGGCATTGATCTCAAAGGCTTATATCCTTCCACATGCTGCTCACCAAAAGCACAAAAGTGAGCTTTAAATTTCTTCACGTTTTGAAGGATCACATTCCATTGATGAAATTCATTTCAGCTTTGTACCCATCCACATCATAACCGCCCATTGCTTTATTTTCCACTTTCCTTCTAATATTCATTTGTATATGATCTATTTATTGCTTAATCCCAGTCGAGATTGTCATATATGATAATTTTGGATTGGCTTATGAGAAATTAGGTGTAGATTGCAGTCAAAGATACCAGTGAAAAAGCCGCTTGCAAGGAGATTTTAAATTGTAGGTAGTCCTTAGCACATGGTATCCAACCTAGAATCACCAATCTCATTCTATAGACACTAGTATTGATTTCTCTTGACAGTAACATTGATTGATCTTGAGTTTATTGTATAAGAAGTTGGCCTTGTGAGGGTCCATTGGTACTGGTGAACGTTTTGTTCTTCTGAGATGTATTGATGGTCACTTTGGATATTATTTGTTTTGTTTGAATTTGCATGAAGTCATGCTTGCACTGCAATAAATGCTTTCCAAATGGCTTCAATTCCACCAGGTCTCTTCTTCATGTTTTGCATGTCCAAGGAAGACAGCACATCAAGCCCTGCACTGCCAATATTCCCTCCATCTACCTCTGGTGTTACAAGGAGCTGTTCACCAAGAAGATTGCAGGGAAGAGTAAAAGCTTGAGAGGTCTGGAACCAATCTGAGAGCATTCAAGTCATCAGGAGAGGGTTGCTGTAACAATGAAGCCACAAAAGAGGAACAACAGCTACAGTCCCCCCTCCAGACAAGTAGCATTGCATGTTTTCTCCAGTGAATTCTTTGGCTGTCTCTCTCTCCACTCTTGATTCAAATGGCAGGGGAAGTGGAGTGAACAAAGGAAGGACACTGGGTCTTGGTCAGTCATAACTGATGAACTGCCAGACTTTCCTCCATCATGATGTCCTCAATGAGGGGGCTGTTAATAAGATGGATGTTTCCATTGCAGACTTCATCCACTCCAATTTTTTATCTTTTGCTCTTACACAGTAAGTAATTTTGGATTTTACATATTTATTCTTATGTCATAATCATTCTCATTCATGTCTTTTCTACTTGTAAACAAAGAGATACTAAGTTTATTTGAATGCTGAAGGCGGCTATGCATATTTTGTCAACTTATGTGTCCCCCAGCAGAAAGGATGTGGGGGGTTGTCTGTTTATGGAAAACTACAGAGACTATGTCACTACTACAACAAAAAAGGTCCTTCTTGATGCTTGGTTATTTTGACTTACAGTGACAGGGGTTGGCGCTACAATTGTCAAGTGTCCCCTTACAAACATTCGTTTTACTGGTAAGTACTGTTGTTTGGATAACTTTAATTGCTGTTTGGTTTGATGATGGTGTCATTCCTTTTTAAGGAGAGCACAAATTCCAGGCTTAGATGGATGTTGTTAATTCCACAGAGTATTCAGCTAATGGAGGAATGAAGGATACTGAATTCTTGGCAAAGCAGTTTATACCTGTGATGCAGAAGATTGACCGCCGATTTGAACTGTTTGATATGATTGCATTTGACAGTGTCACCAATGTTCAGAAGGGGGTTTGGCAATTGCAGAAAGGTTCCTCTGAGTCATGTGATTCATGGAGCAGACCATGTAAGTTCGCTATTCCTGTCAAGGCCTTCAAAGAGCAAAAACTGAACCTTTTGAAGACCTTCACTGCCATTGTCAGTTTTCTTCTTTTCTTTCTTCATAATTAGACTAAATTTAACATTTCATTTTCACCTCCTTCACAGTACAGGAACATTTTTGTCTTGACATACCATTCCAAGCATATAATGTTCAAGGAATGTTCCATAGAGCATATTGGCAAAATGGTTGGATTCACCAAGCCATCTGTGACTCAATTTGGTAGGAATCTCATTGCTGCCCTCCATCTCCTAAGGTCGAAAGAGGCAATATTGATGTGTATCTGCAAGCCATAGTTTGTTAAGAAGAAAAGGCATCGAGATGTTGTACATGTTCTTCAGAACGAGCGTGATTGGGACTATGTCTTTTCTGATTGCCATGCTTTCCATCCAATCATGCAATTGATTTGATTGACAAATTTAAAGAATCCCAATATTCATCTCTTGAAGTACTTTGTCATGCAAGTATTGATGGTCACTTTGGATGTTGTTTGTTTTGTTTGAATTTGCATGAAAACAGGAAGTTAGTGCAATCATCAATCCAGCCAAGATTGGAATGATCTTGAGGTTGCATATGCTTCCAGAATCGAATCAAATGTTAATGGAACATTCCAGGATCGTATTATATCCATTCTGTACATCACAGCATCGATTCCTACTCATGAGATACCAGGATT
>JALLPE010000826.1:0-10767 GCA_036940025.1 Conticribra weissflogii | reverse complement strand
GTTCAAGGCGTTCTCCCCCTTCGTCTGCCCGATCCCGCTCGATTTGCCCGATTCGTTGGAGCGAGATTGAGTGGTCCCCGCCTTCAAGGCCACGGTGGGATGAGCGCGACGGAGATAGGTGAGCCATTCCGAAACGTTGTTCTTGGGGATCAAATCGATTTTGTTCAGGACGAGGACCATGCGCTTGTCGTAGTGGGAGAGGATGCCGGCTTCGATGGCGGGGTGGATCCGCGTGCCGAGAGGGTCGCGCGCGTCGAGGACTTGGAGGATGACGTCCGAGGTGGAGATCACTTTCTTGAGTTCGCGGAGGTAGGCGCGGCGGGATTGTTGGCCGTGGGATTGTTTGGTGGCGCGGATGGCGAAGCGGTCGTCGTCGTCGTCGGTTTTGGTCGCGGGGACGAGGGAGTTGCCGAGACGGGCGTCGAATTCGGATTGCTTTTGGTTGGCTTGGGCCACGAGCTCGGTCAAGTCGGCGGCATCGCTGTTATTGTTCTTGAACCGACGACGTTCTTTCTCCTCGAGTTTGAGTTGTTCTTCCCTCTCTTTGGCCTGGCGGATGTTTTGAAGGAGTTCTTGTTTGAAGGGCCACGAGTTGGGAATGCCGGGATCTTTCTTCTTCTTGTCGTGGCGGACGATTCCGGCCTTGGCGTCGCGTTTGGCTTGTTTACGGTTCTTTCGGTGGGTTTCGACTACGCGCCTTTGGATTTTGTACTTGTCTTTGAGGGTTGTGCGTTTCGATTTTCCTTTCTTTTTTACCATGGTTGCTTCTGTCTGTAGTTGCTGTTGTTCTCGACGATTGGTGTGTGGCACTTCTATTAATTCATTTGTTCTTTGACTGCCTGTTTGTTTCTTGTTGGTGCTTTAGGTGAGAATATTATATTATTTTTCTTCATGAACGCAGGTTGTTGGAGTGATTTCAAGATACGGTTACTAATATATCATACGAATTGTATCCTAGTATTACGCTTCACACTTGTATTAGTAGTATAGTACCCAGCGTACCTAGAAGATGTGAGCCTGCAAAAGAAAAATTGATGCCGACAAAAATCAATGGACATGAACCAGTCGTCAAAACGATGGACAGACATTCAAGATTTTTGTGTCCACGTAGTCACGATCATATTATGATACCTAGGAAAAATCATATTTTATAATAGATCAAAAGTACTATGGTATTGTACAAACTTTGTATCAGTATAGTACAATACAAAAGACGGTTCCTCATAACTTACTTCCTCGGAAAGAGTTCTTGAGCAAAGAACGGGTTCAAAACGGGCAAAATCAGGCACATTTCTGGTCACATCGGCCCGCTTGCCACCACCACCAAAAAACGTAGAAGACAAACACAGGTCAAAAAATAAAAATCCAACAAAAAAATCCATCGTGGCTGCCATCGTTCCATCAACAACTCCTTTTCTTACTGTTGGTACATAACAATTAAAACTATCAGCTGCCGCTCGATCTAGAGACGAAGCAAACCATACACCACATACGTTCATCATCACTCGCTCACATCCACTTACACCAAAACGAGAAATACCTTCACCATGTCGGAAAAAGCCTTCCCCCTCGCCGACGCCGACCTAACCATCGCCCTCCTCGATCTAGTCCAACAAGCCACCAACTACAAACAAACCAAAAAGGGCGCCAACGAAGCCACCAAAACCCTCAACCGCGGCATCAGCGAAATCATCATCATGGCCGCCGATGCCGAACCCATCGAAATTCTCCTACACCTTCCCCTCTTGTGTGAGGATAAGAACGTACCGTATGTATTCGTACCGAGCAAGATCGCGTTGGGAAGAGCGTGTGGGGTGTCGAGGCCGGTGATTGCCTGTTCGATTACGACGAATGAGGCCTCGCAGCTGAAGAGCTTGATCGATGGGATGAAGATTAAAATCGAGCAGCTGTTGATATAACGGGGATGAGTACATGATGCAGATAATACGTAGTAGTTATGGTGATGTGTGCGTAGGAATGTTTGGCCGGGCAAGTCGGCCGCTCATGCCTACTTACGGGGGATTGTTCTTTGGAAGTAGAACGACTGCGATCTACGGTACTTGTAGAGCTGTGCACATCCATGCTGTTGATACTCGGACTTTGAAGAAAGAAATAGCCTGTTCATTTTAATAAATTCATAAGTTCCTGTTGTTATTTTCGTTACGGTTTGTTACCGCGGCATTAGGCATTACATTTTGTTTCTTCGCAGGAAATTGTGTTGTCGAGAAGTAACGCGGGCAAAAATCCACCATATCCAATGATGCTAAAAATAATATCTAGGGCGTACACGTCAATTCCGCTTGACGGGGTGAAAATATTTGTGACTAACAGTCTGACTAACATTACAACTGACTTCGATACTCGTTAACAAAAACTTCATGTCACCAGAGGCAGAAATTCAATCTTAGCCTCGGACACAACCCACGACGCTACTTAATCAGCGCCATCGTCCCCAACTCCCAAATTCACAACATTCTGCGACGAGGCGTTGTCATCCATCGCAGATTCGCGAGCGGATTGTCGCCACTCTTCCACCAAAGGCTTGCAATACCCAATGCTCCCGATTGCCGCCCAGGTGACGGAGGATACATCTTGTCCACCCCCGCTCCTCTGCTGCTGTTGCTCTCCCCGAGAATCAGTGTCATCGGTTATAAGTCCCATGGCAATCAGGACCATCACAGCATTCCGAAGGTGTTCGCTCCCGAGCTCTTTCGTCATACGGCTCACGTCATCGTTGTCTCCGCTGCTAACGGAATCGTCACCGAGAAGTTGCGACATGATTCCGAGCATGGAGATCCAGATCCCCACAAAATCACCTTCGACCGAGACGAGGGTCTTAAGGTGATGCAAGAAGGGTTTGAAAATGAGACTGATGCAGAGCTCGAGTTCGATGAGGCATTCGTCGAAGTCGCTTCCGAAGCTGGAGCGGACGCGGAGGAGGTCGGTAATGCGGCGTCCTGCGACGTGGAGGCATATGGTGTTCATGATGTCGCACAGACTCGTGGCTGGGATACTTCGGCCGTGTCGGTCGATCAATGCATCGGTTAGTAGTGATAGTGCGTGTTGCCTCACGTGCTGCAAGTCGAGAAAGAAGAAAACAATTAACATTTTTGTGTTTTAGGTGAGTTGAGTAAGACCTTCAAAAATAGCATGAACTGAGTGATTGTAAGACGATCTACACACCCCATTCCTGCTCTTTTCGGCAGGTTCCCCAATAGCCTCCAAGGTCGGTAACCAACATTCCAACAAATATTTACCGTGACTATCATCAGACCTTACGGGATTATTAGTTGCAGCACTCTGAAACACTGCAAGTGATTCCATTCTAGAATGAAGAACCTGTAACAAATCAAGGCCGGCAATTGATAGTTTGGGACATTGAGCTCTTTCGCCTGCTTCCACGATAGATCGGATGGATCGAACTACTCCGAAAGGAACGCAATCCTTCAATTCAACTGCATGAAGCATCAGGTGTAGAGATCTGAAAGCTTGTAACGAAGGGTCGTCTTCGGCGAGACTTCCCACGCGTTGAGCCGATGGCATACCGCCTCTTGATGCACACCATTCGAGTAATCCCAATATTCCACTCCATCCCACGTCATTGATATGGCTCAGTCCGTCGACATTGCGGCATATGCGCCATAGTCCTTCAGCAAGGTGTTTATCCAAATTCAATTCTTGTGGCGACCAATGCAAAACACCATATGGTGGATGCAAAATCTTCAAAGTGGTCAAAACTTCACTAGCAAGGGTATTTCGACTGCTCGCATAAATGCACAATCTCAAGACACCTGTTACACATTTTTCAATGCCAGGGGTGAGACTCATGGTTTCTGAGTGCTGTTGGTTCGTTTCGGACAGGGCACTATCACTGTTTTGGCGCCCCCAACTGGGTCTGTAAGTCAGGCGGGAATTGTAATGAGCGCATAAGACATTTTCCCAAATATGAGTGAAGCGATCGCGGTTCTTCAGTGTAATCTCGCACAAGAGGATTTCTGCAAACGCCTCTGACGCTGGGCTGAGAGGCAGACTCGCAAGTTCTCCTTCCGAGGCCCTGGTGTTGTTGGGATTTTTTGATGAGTCTCGAATCATTTCAACTAGAGCATTGAGGAGGTCACTAAGGCCATCCATGTGCAAGTATCGACTTTCAGATATTAGACTCGAAAAGTCGACTAATTGAGAAAGCCGATGTCTCACTCGGGCACGCGGGGATAGTTGGATAGAGAGGTCGTTGCCAATTCGTTCCAGTCCAGTCACCGGCATCTCTTCTTTACCGGCAGAGCTTTCATAGATCAATTGATTTTCAAATGCTGCACCTATGGACAAACCCCTCTGGGGTGGAGACCGTTCGAAAAACGGCACAGTGTCATGTTCGTCACCACTGGATTCATTCTCATCTTCATCATCACTGGAAGACAAATAATCCCATACTAATTGGTCGCCTTTGCCATTGATAGATCTCATGCTCCCTAAAGAGTCTGCGTAATCGCCTGGATCGCGAGCACTTGAACTGAAAAAGGAGCCGAAGAAACTTGTTGCTTTACGAGGCGGGCCTTCGGCGTCATACGATCCGTTCGATCCTTGCATTTCTCGAACCATTCTCAAGTAGAATTCGTTACGAGCATCGATTGTTAGCAAATCGGGATCACTTTCTGATATGATACTTCTTCGTCCAATGCCCCCCTTTGTACTCAACAGTTGCAGATCACGCAGCTCGAAAATCATTCCCCAGACACATTTCCATCCATCTAGACCGATAATGTCGCCTGCTTCTTCCGCGATATTGGTCGCCACTGTCAAAGCACTTTGGCGCTCAATAGAATAAATGAAGCGGTTCGCTCTCTGATCAATATCACCATTGTATTCGCCAAGTAACCCGCTCATGTAGCAAATGTTGTTAAATAAGTCTTGGAAAATATCCGATCGTCCAAGATTGCTGGAACTCGAAAGAATTTCATGGGCCAAATCAATGCCTATCCGTACACTTTGAACGCCATAGGTACCATCGCGATTTTGCATACCCCCATCAAGTTCATAAAACTCCTCAGAAGCTGAACCCCATAAACCAGATATGGCTGATAGGATGGGCTGCCACGCGCTTTCAAGCAGGAGTTCCTTCAAATTCTTTGCATCAGAAACATCCTGCCCAAAAATATGCTGCTGCGATTCTATTGATTTGGCACTTCGCATGACGTCTTTCCAACGTTCAACTGTCATTGACCCGTCTGCTCCTTCTCCTAACGTTCTGATTTGTTCTTCTTTGATGTTCCTGTAAATTCCTTCAAGATAATCTCTTGGCAAATCTTTTCCTTCGTCAGTAATGTCTTTGCCGTAATTTGTATTATTCCGTATGAAATCTTCCAACTTCATTTTCCGATCTGCACGAATGTTATCGTTGTGTAAATCCGTATTCAGCATGATGATGCTAAATGATAGCAGATATGCGGCGTCACTTGCCCGCTTTTCGTCTGGCGAAAAAAGTTTCAAAGAGCCTTTCATAGATTCCTCGCAAACTCGGCCACAACTGTCAGCGAAGGCTTGGAGGATGCGGTCGATCATTTGCGCTTCTCCAGGCAAACGGAATGCTGCTAGGAAAGTGCGTAATCCATCCAATAAAGTTTGTCCCTCGAATCCAAATGACGAGCAGTATTCAAGGAGAACCTCTTTGTGGAACCAATCGCATTCCCATGCTGGAATTACTTTACCTGGAGTTTCCGCCTTGCCCACTTCTCCAAGATATTGACCAACGGCAGCTTTATCCAGACCTACAACTAGACCGTTGCGAAGAAACGAAGAAATACTTTGCGGATCAACAGGATTTGGAAATATTCCATTATCCAGAAGATATTGAAGGCCTTTTGAAGATTTTTCGTTGAATAATTTTGCAGCATGACGGAGATGACGTTTGCGATTCTTCGCGTTCCGCATTGAGCAGGTCGAGATTGTAATACTGGAACGTTTCAATGCGGTAGTATTTCCTCCCTTGCTTTCTGATGGCTGCTGCGAAAAGGATTCAACTCCTCGGAACAAGCGTCGAATGCTCCCCAGAAGTGCTTCCGAACACAACTCCTTCAAATGGTCTGGAACGGGGCGATATCTGGCCACAAGGGAAGCTGAGCTCCCTCGCTTTATATCTCCATTGGATCCGGGAGTGTCAAGAACAGAGGAGCTGGATCTGCTGAGCTGGAAGGACTGTGCAATTGATTCTCCTTCTTCATCCACAGTTCCACCGCAACAACGACTCAATTCAACAAGCAAACCGGATGCCACGTCCGATTCTGTCATGGAGCAGTCATAAATGGCAAACAATTCTTCCAACGCACTCAACGATTGAATTGATTTGTCAAGTTGGATTTGGTGCCTGTCCGGCCCATGCAAGCAGAGAATATCTACCAAACTCTCCAAAATAATCTCCGCTTCTGAGTCAAATACCAAATTCGCCTGAAACACTAAGCCATCCTCCGGCAATGGACGACGCCGTAACAATGACAGAGCGCGTTGATAAAATCCCGAAAAGATGCTCTCGAATTGGGCGCGCAGTCGAATTCTCAATCTCGGAAGACTCCACAATAAGGAGAGAGTGGCACACACTTCGGAAAGAACATCCAAGGAAACGTCCATGCCTGCTGCTCCCGTTGCCGCTGCCGTAGAAACCCCAGAAAAGTTTTGATCATGATGAGCCCAGATGGACTGACCTGTCGTCAAAAGAGCCAGACACAATTCATCCTCCACAGTTCGTAAAATTGCCATTTCATCCTCGGGAAGAGGTTTCTCCACCCCCGTCACTCCAGTCGCTCGGACGCCAAACATGGAAAGATCTCCGAACCCCGTCTTTAAACAACACTGTACCAACCGCAAGCACAAGATTCTTCCATCGTGCGTGTCGGACCCAGTCGGAATCAACCTAGGACTGCTTGGCACTCCCTCCCCTTTCCTCGAACTGCCTCCACGCAACGGAATCAACAACTGATCCACCAGAAACTCCAGAATGATTCGTGCCGCCGTGGCATTGCGAGAGGATAGCGTCGCTCGCAGCGAAGTTGGTGCATTATTCCCGCCGCCGCTGGAACCACCGCTGGTCAGAGGGGATGTGGCGTCCTCCCCGCCGAAGACGCAATGAATCATCTTCATCAAGACTTGTTCGAAATGAAAGGATAAGGCTGGACTGTGATGTCCTACGATGGTGGCACTCAACGCCCCATCTCGGACGAAGGTATGTCGCGTGACAAACACGGAATGAAATGCTTCCATAATGACTGTAGCGGGGAGGCGTTGCACTCTCATCAAAGTCTTTGGTTTATTTGTGTTGGACGCACTGGAGGGTTTGGAAGTGGAGGTTGCAACATTGCTGGGTTTGTTTGTCGAAGCACTCTCTGCAACAGAACCACCAACACCAGAAGCGGTCTTCTGCCGTTTGTTCATCAACGCCTGCCGTACCAAAAATGCCTCGGCCGCTCTCGCCCCCGCCGCATCCAACTCGACCAAGAGCCGCAACAAGTCGGCAATGGCCATTTCGACGGCTTCGTCGGCACCGGCATCGGTTTGTTCGAATCGACACGCCAAAACTCCGCGGGCTATGGGTTCGAGTGAGGTCTGGTGGATGTGTGTCGGTTCTTCGGTGAGTTTTGTGTTGGTGTCGGGATTTCCGGCAAATGAATTGGAAATGGAACAAGATCCAGAAGAGGAAAGTTGGACAATCGACCCCCGTTCTAATAATCGATGCAATGCCCTCAGCGCCACGAGGGTATGAGGACCCGCCGCGCGGGGATCGACAATGACTGCTAGAAAGGGTCTTGCGTAGGGGCCAGGATCGAGGAGATGTGTTTCCTTTGGAATTTCTGGGAGGGGGTTGGAAATGTTAGAAATGGTTGTGTTTTTCAGGGCTGGAGAGGGAGGTGCCACAGAATGAGGCGTGGATGGCGGCGGTGGCATTGTATTGCTGTCGTCGGTCGGTGGACAACTTATGGATCCTCGGGGTGTGGCAGGACATTCTGGAGTGGGAAGATCTGGTTGACCGGGCGATACATCCGAGATCTTGGATGCAGATCCATAAACGTTGCCAAGTGAGGCATTGTCATCAGTTGTGCCAATAATTTCATCTTCTTCATTGTCGTCGCCATCGCTACAAAGAGGAAGGGGGATAGAAGATGACATGGTGACGCGCATAGCAGACGACGTCCTTTGCGGCGATGGAGGAGGCGGTGATCTCACGGCAGGTGAAGGCGAAGCGCCCGGCGTTCCGTGAATTGGATTAATATTCCCAGTCGACACATCTGCCCTCATCTCTTTGTGGTCATCTTTTTCACTCTCCCAAAAATCTTCCGGCGAAGAAGCCAACTTGGCCGCCTCTGCATTCCATTGCTGAGGCTGAAGATGCGCATGATGGACGGAAGGATGATACGCATCTCCGCCGAGGTCGAGAAAACGACCCCTCACGGTGCTCCGAAGCTCTCGGAGCCCCCATGCCATTTCTCCCCGGGCCACATATGGCGGACCGGTGCGCAGTGAGGTCAACACCAGGCGAGCCTCCTCGCAGATGTGACGCGCTGCCTGTGCGGTGGTAGGGCGGGGTTGGGATGGGGGGTAGGATGGGATGTGGATGCGTTGTTTCGTTGTTGTTGTTGCTGCTGTTGTTGTTGTCGCCGACATGGTCATGGTCACGGTCTCGGCGGGAGGAGAATTTTGTTGTTGGACCTAAGAAGATTGTAAAAATGTAAAATTGCTTTTCTTTCATCAAAAAATATGTAAAAGTCAGATTGATAGTACGATACCAGCATAGGAGTACAATAGACCATCATCTACGATACTGAGAACAACAGCCTGTTTTGACACAAAAAAAGCCGCGAATCAATTATCACACATTAAGTGACAATCAGGACAAAACCTGCAAATTCCATGTCAAAATTTGTGACAATAACAATAACAACTTAGCAAGTTACGTAATTCTTAATTTTCTACGTAGACATATTTAACCCCAGTGGAGTCTTTACACACCATAGTAGACCTGTAACCTGACAGTGACAGTGTCGCAGTCTGGACCGCATAGGGATAACCCTCTTCCAGATCTCACTCTGGGGAAAGAGCTGAGGATGTCCGCTTCAGTGTGATGTTTATTACCCTATACCAGTTGGTGGAACTGATGACAACCAGCCTATAATTTGGACTGTTTCCATTGCAAGAAGCCAATATGTATGTTGTTCCCCAGATGAAGTTGAGAGATCATCAAGTTGCATCCAATAGGTGCCAATACTGCGGTAGAAGATCATCATAACCCATTTCTAACTCTGCATTTATGCAATCCTGAATGTTCAGTTTCTCCCTCTCCTGTTTTGTTCCCACTGCCTTGCCGTGTACCGCCTCATTCCTATATGTCCATTGACAATGGGTAATTTTCAACAGGTGGGTGATAAAATGCCTTATCCACCATGAAGCAGGAGTCTGCTGAAGCTTAATGTTAGGTGTTTATACTGTAATTGGAAGAACTCCCATAATACCGTTCCCATGATAAACCCATCACAACCAATGACATCTTGTTTGTTGCCCAATTGCTCAAATCTATGTGAGATGCCATGGAGAAGCTCCTGTCAAGATATATGACCACGAGACACAAGATTGTAAATAGTAATAATGGATCACTACCAGTTGGAGTGTCAGGTCCGTGTGTGGTTCCACCATCCATCCATTGAGAAGTGAAATGGAAAGGGAAAATGCTTCCTGCCGACCTGGGTTGGGGCACCAGGTGATGTGTGGCCCTGTTTCCAGGGTCTCTTTACAGCTGGGGCAAAGGGGGGGATTTGACTGTTTGGTGACTCAAGTAGGACATTGTTCCTGATGCACCTACAATATGTTTTGCAGCCCATAGCTGAAACAACTTTGGTATTTCCTGGAGAATGGTAGAGACATGATGCCAGTCCAACAAATCAAATTGGTGTAGAAACAGGATTTTTTTAGAGTCAAAGATTTGTCTTGCCAGCTGCCTCCCAATGTGAAAGCAGACCAATGTCCCTGTGTCAGTAGTTATCCTATTACATGAAATAGTGATTCCAAGCGGTTCTTGGGGAAGGGAGCGGTCTGACAGGTTGTCCAGGTGGCTGAGGAGGTGTGATTTTGCAATGGTGTTGCATTCACATTGAGTTGGTTGGGACAGGAGAGTTGGTTGTATGAGATCACAACATCCTGATGCGCTGAGACATGATGATATTCTGGAATGATATTTGTCAGTTGTGGTCGTGTAATCATAATCTTATGGATGTCCAGCATGCAACTTGTGGAAGGTCTCATATGTAACTGCACAGACCTGTGTGATGTCAAGGGCCTCTGGAGGCTCCACACTGGCAGATATCTGCAAGAAGTGATAAGAGCGGTAGTTTGGATGAAGATTGTTGGCGGGGCCATAGCAGTCCCATCCAGTTGTACATTGATAAAGATGGTTCAAGCTGCTATGGTACCACCATTCCCAGATCTTATGTGATGGGCCAGTCCAAGCACCCAGATGGTCGTTGAGGCGCCAGAATGGTGCAAGAGTATCAAGAGCCTGTCTCCATACTTGGACATGGGCTTTGGTGGGCTTCATCCATGGCCATATAAAGAAAGATCACCAATCATGATTGTGTCTGGGTTGCCCATATTTTTTGTCAATTCCTTTCCCATTTGCGGCCAAAATATCCAACAGAAAGAGCATCTGTTGATCAATATGCATCCTGTTGATCTGTTAGATCTCCTCTGGGGTGCACCCAGCCAGTACTATGGCCTGCATGAAGTATTTAT
>JALLPE010000825.1:0-14481 GCA_036940025.1 Conticribra weissflogii | reverse complement strand
CCACCAAGTCAGATCTTGCTGCACATCACTGGCATTCTTACTACTCAACACACAACAAGGTGTTGAAGATGCTTGCTATGTGGGAGTGTTCCAAGATCCTTGGCATTGGATCTGCTGAGTGGAGCTGGAAAAAATCAAGACAAACAAGGGGGGAGATCATGCAAAGCTATCCACTGAGGAGGCCACAATGTAAGCAACCATTGCTGGAATCCATGCTACTGACAACAATGATCATGATGAAGCCAAGAGGTTGAAGATGGATGCTGACTTTGAGATGCTTGATTTAGACCCTTACTGTTGTCCTCTTGGTGTTGCCCCCAATGATGAAGTCACTAAGAGAACTAACTGCAACTTCTGTTCTGGGAGATAGAAGTGGGAGGACATTGAATGCTGTCAACAAGGATGTTCAATTCTTGAGCAGAGGTTCTTGAGAAGTTTGGCAGGTTGAAGTTCATTGATCCTGATGGGGGACAGGAGTTTACGGTTCATCCAGATTGGGCATCATTCCAGAAAGAGAGGAGGGTAAATTTGTATTTTGGAAGGATTTGATGACATGATCAATGACAATGACCAGCTGAAGATGTAGGAGCCATGGTGCCAAGAAGTGGCCATAGTTGAGATTGTTGAATTTTGCAAGGCAAATCCTTCTGTGGGGGTTGTTTTTACTACAAGGGGGGCATTTCTGATATTGGTGATGAGGGACCTAGGGATGGCAAGAGTGATTGTAGCAATAATATGGCCTGTTAGATTAAAACTCTACTCTCTAATGTTAGAGAATGATATTGATGTTGCCACTACAAAACTTCTTTCATAAATATTACTATATAATTGAAATTTAATACCATAACTACCTTCATTTGGACTCTATGATTTTATAAGTTTTACAAAGTCACCAACACTACCTAACTAGGCATAAAAAATTACACTAAGTCTACCTTTTCAAGTATCCCTTTACCTTCAAAAATCATGGGCAGTAAAACTGAGTTTACCAGTTTTACCCCTGGTGACAGGTAATTCACCACCATTTTTGTAGTAAGTGAAAATGGTAAAATCCAACCTTGCAATCCATTGTATAATTTTTTTCATAAAAACCAGCTCAGTTATAAAAGTGAGATTGATGATTTGGTACAGAAGAAACAAGTAACTGTGAAATATCATGATTGTTTGTTAGTAATTAACTCCAAGTAATCAGATGTCATTGATGGTATTACATATTATCATATGAGCTCATATTTTATCTGACTTTGGTCCAAATTCAAGTAAAATGTCACCAGAAAATTCCAAAGGATTTCAACACAATAGATGGTTTTGTTGAGATCTCAAAAGATGACAACAGATAACAGTGTCCAATTTTACTTTCCAATAAAGACAAAGATGGATTTTAGTTGTCATTGATACAGCAGCTAATTTAAAATTAGATCATTGAAAACAAGTGAAATTTTAACTGATTCAGCACTGTTGGCACACCAACTCAAAGCAACCATTTGGTTTGGACAAACCCCAAAGTCAAAAATTCCAATGCACAATTTGTATATAAAATCATAATGATGTAGTCAAATATTTTAAGAACAACCAAAAAAGGAAAATGATGACATTTCATGGAGCTTTGTTGCAAAGCAATCAACACAACTTCAACCTGGCAACTCCAACTTAGAAATGCGAACTTGTACCAGTTTCCTACTGAGGGATCATGTTCTCTATATTATTGTCATCTGAAATAGGAATTTTAAGGTCCTAAAACAACACTGCATATAATTATAATTGTATGAAGAGTGGTTTTTATTTGTGCAGGTCCACAGTTTGCTTAGATTTGAACATAAGGAAAACTTGTAGAATATTTGCAAGATTTGTCCAGCAATTTTTTGATTTCAAGCTTGATAATAAATGGATGTCAGTATTGAGTTGTCCTATTTGTGAAACATCTGAGGAGGATATGGTTATTTTCAAATGAAAAGGAATTGACAACTTTGACAAGAATACTGTTTAGCAGGACATCACGAACATTCATGAATATTGATTTGGATATACTCTGCATGACAAGCAATCTACAGCCATTTTTTGGTGAGAATCGCTTGGGGCATTCGATTTGATCACTTTTTATGTAATTAGTCAATAGCAATTTGTGAGCTTTTGCTGTCAGAAACTCCCAATACACATATTGTGATGCTTGTCAAATAGATCCACACACATTTCAAGAGTTGGGTATGGGCAATTTTGTAGTCATGTCACATGATACAAATGTTGACAACAAAAGTTGTTGAGGTACATAAAAGGCAGCATGGAGAAAGCGGACATCAGACAGTAGTATGATCAACATTTGCATCAAAAAAGTCTTGGACAAGAGTGATTTATAATTGTTACTCAATAAAACATGAAAATACTCAAGTAAAAGTCATAATCAGACATCATCATTGTAATCATCTTGAGAAGTATATGAAATTAGCCACTCTTGAAGGTGAGCAACAGTTTTGTTGAGCTTGCAGGCCACACAGATTCCAAAAATGACTAAGTTCTGTAGAACCATTTACAAAAAATCAACAAAAGAGAAGCAAAATTCAACTCTTTTATTATATTTGTCTTGAAATGTATATGAGGTCAAAGACCTCATTTGTTGGAAATTTTCCTCTAGAAACTAAGCGGGTACATGAGTGCTGATGAACTCACAAGGTTATTTCATTTTATTCAAAAAAGTAAACACATCCGCAAAATAGTGATGGTAGCACAATAACTGATGGAAACATGTCCATTCTCCTACTTGTCATATTGAACAAGATCTATCAATTAGAGACCTTGGATAGTTGGAGGCTTACTTACCATGATAAGTATACATCAGACAAGGTAAAAAGGGGACAAAAAAGAAAATCAAAATAGTGCAAACAGGAACAAATGAGGACAGCAATGTGACACAAAAGGAAGGATTGAATTTAATGTAACAAATAAATTGAATTTGAATCCAATGACAAATAGACATCAAGAACGAACTTCACCTGATGAAAGAAAACATAATTAAGATGAAAGATGGAAGGACCAATAAAAATGACAAACAATGATTTTTAAGTTGACTCATATTGGACAATCAATAATAATTATTGACAATGATCAAATGTAGATAATTTTTTGATCAAGTGAGCAAGAAAATTAGACCAATGACAATGTAAGAAAAAACAGGCAATATATTTTAACATATTAGATTGGCAATAAACAGCAAGGAAGAAAAATTCAATTGGGTGCAAAAATAATAAGATGTAACCCACCACCAAGCTGGATTTCAACATACTTAGAAAGGAAATCACCACTAAGTATGATACATATTGCAAAATTATCACCAAGAAACAGGGTTCCCAGCCAAGAGATAGGATTCATAAGATAAATTTGGAGGAATAGTGCAGACTCCTATGAAACTACAACAACTTCAACTCCAGAAAACCATAGTAAAAAAGGTTTGGATCTCCTATTTCCCACTCAGCCTAAACTTTACTCAGATGAAGCAATCAAGTCAGAAATCCCCAATTTTAGAAGGATGATGTACATCTAGTACTTAACACAGGTCCGCAGCAAATTCAATATTTTCCAACCTCGGCCACATTTTGAAGAAGATCATACATTGTTGGTACTACTTAACTGTAGAATAACCACCCAATTATCTACTAGCACTATTCACATGTGGATATGACATTGATGATATTCTGTAATGAAACAATCCAAAATGACAATGTCTTCATTTTTAAGTAGAAGCCAAGACTCAAGAGTATTCTGAATTTGGCCTGGCACAGTGGTACCGCCAACCACTGTATTAACCCAAATTAAAGAAACAAATATAAAATACTGCATTATCCATGAGAGCAAGTCCAGTAAAACTGCAAGATGAGATCTATTGGATCAAATAAAACATATATGAACAAAACAAATCTTTTCAGATAGTAATATAAACACCTTCACAACTTGTGGATCATCTTTGGATGACCAATCAGCAATAAAAACTTCATCATATTAGACAGAGTTGCAAAGAAGAAAATCAAACTTGGACATCCTAATCAAGGTATGCAGACTAATGTACAAAATGAGAATCCTTGGAAAAGAAGCAACAAGATAAAATTACAATCAAGAACTCTACTAACAGCTAATAGTAAACAGAAATGCTTTGAGTGTGTATGGCAGGACATGTCTAAAAACACTGTCCAGAAAATAATCTTAATACCAAAAATAACAATCACAGTATCTCTACTTGTCCCTCATGTAAAAGGAAACACCATCAAATGGCAACTTGTTGGGAAAACCCATTGAATATGAACAAACACCCATGAGGATAGAAACCATAATTGGTTTTCATTGAAGTTAAGTTGAAGGCAGAATAAGCAAAGGACAATATGACAGAAGTTCAGGGTGACTCAGTTGAAGTGTCACATGTGCTAATATTCATGTCCTCATGGGAAGTTTTTACAGAGATATAACTATTGCATTTGTCGGGAGGGAAATAACAATAATTTGAATAAAAAATCATGTATAAAGATTGCAATGATGCTAAAGATGAAGGATGACATGATGAAAAAGTGAATGATTTGTGGAAAACCAAACAATTATACCCAATGCAAGCGCATGAATCAAACAAAATTACTTTGGAAATGATAACTAATCTGCATATCACCTAATTTTGAGTGAGGGATATTATCACATGGCAAAACTTGAGTTCATGTTGCTCCCCAACATGGATTGCCATGACTTACCAGTAAATAAATAATTAGAAATTAGAACTTGTAATGAATCATCAATTTAAAAATCGGAATAACTTAATCTATTAGTTAGGTAATTACAATATTAAAGCTTCAGGTCTTATATGAACAGACTAGTTATGAAGCGGAAATTCATCCTTATGATAATGCTTTCTGTGTACAATTGACAACAATCAAAATAAAGCATAAAGCATTCACAGCTTCATTGGATCACAACCTCTAAATGAACATAATCCAGAGCCACACTTGAAACATAACTCTTCATCAGAAGAAGTGTTTTCTGCCTCAAACTTTCGAAACAACTGAAGCTTTTCCTTTGCGTCATGAAGCAGATCTTCCCAATCTACTTCATTAATAGCTTCAGGCAAGGCCGTGCTCTTCGTATCCACGAGTTGCATCGCTTCAACAAGACGAGTTCGGAAATAAATATCAAAAATGGGGCATGGAATGGTGCTGGCAGCAGAGGCCCGTTCTTCTTCCAGTGTTCCGCTATTTGTTCGATCTTTATGAACTCTGGAGAAGTCGCGTGAGAATTTCGTCCACAAGGCAGACTTGTGACGGATTTCTCTGATATCTTGGACAATGCTTAAGATGTCGTTGTACTTCTTCTCACCTATCATCTTCATGAGGTATTGGTGATGCGAATCCACAACCTTATTTTCACGCTTGATCTCAGCAAGATGTAGCAATTTTTTGAAGAGAGCCTTCAACTCAGCGTTGCTACGGTTTTGTTTGACTCGTTGGACAACTTTCAAGGACGACAATTTGCGTGCAAGATGCTTTGCTTGCGTTTTATCAATCCTAGGCACTGACTCGACTAGATAATTTTCTCTGTGGTTTGGTTTGAAGTTTGAATGCGATCGTTGAATCATAAGTCAAAAAAAACATTTGAAATTTTTGTCGTTTATATTTACAGCAATTACTCACAAAATTTCTGAAACTTCTTTGTTGAATGAAGTAGTTGTGGACATTGTAGACATCTTTTCGGGGATCATAATTTTATCTAATAGCTATGACTATCGGCAGAATATTTTTCGAATGTTTCATTCATTTTATTTTTTATTTTGAAATAGTGTTGATAATGATAAATAGTTATCGCATCGCGCGCAGCATCGACAAGTCTCAAAGTCATCTTATACAGCTTTGTCTATTCGGTAAAATTTGTTTAGCAGCGGTGTTCATGGTGCGCTTCGCGCTTCTTAGATGAGAGCTCAGAGCTCGGAGCTCGGGGCCCGGATCACGGAGCGGAGCCAAAGAGGGCGGGTGGCGGGTGGGAGGTGGGAGCTGTTAGGGCAGGTAAGATTGATCAATCGTTTTTTATGAAAAGTCGACTACAATCCATACTTCTACGTGGATATTATTTCGCCTTTTGTGGTGGAGAAATCAAAACACATTTTGTGATAAAAATAATGTTGGAGTTGTATAGTACTACTATAATTACACGGTTTTCGGTCTAAAACAACAATGATCCAGTGTGTGGCATTGATTTTCAATATTATAATATTATATGGTATATTATTTGTTAGTGTACGCGTCCGTATTAGAGGTTCAAAATTGAATATGATAGTACTACCATATAATACACCTAATATCTTTTCCCAAGAGAAAATTAATATATTGTCTTGCGTCGTGATCACACGTCCAGGATATGATGCATAGCTTGGATTAGGAGTTTCGGTACCTTCAACCCTCACAAAGCCACAGGAACACAAATACAAAAAAACAAAGCAATAGCACAACTCGTGTACTGTTCGGGATTCGACCAATGTGAAAGTCCGACCGGAAGAAACCCAAGTCTTCATAAGAGGCATTTTCGTCGCTTTCACACTTTATGTCCCCACACCGAGAACTTGATGGGACAATCACTTAAATTATGGATTAGGAGAGTACGATACGATAAAATATTATATATTCATAAAAAAATAAAAATTAAATATAATGTTCTTCTTGTCCGGCACAAACACAATGATAGTAGGAATTACTCAATTTTGAATCACTAAAATGACAACACCCCATAAGACTCGATTTTCGGCGAAATCTGACGCATTTTCTGTCTACGCCCATCATTGTGGGGTTTGAAGCATGTCAAACTGGTGACAGGGCAATGTTAAGTGGCACGAAATGATTCAAAAAATCTTGGTGGGGTTACCACAGTTACCATGATTTTCCAACTAACTCCTCCTCTCCTGACATTGACCCCACCCCCTGTGATTGAGTTCTAGCTAACAACAATGGGTATGGAAAACAATCAGTCCAAGATACTGAAGACTCTATTCCACCAAGACATCCCTCTCTGACTCTGACTGATGTAATTTTTGGCACTGCCCCTTTGCACTCCAGTCTATGATGGTGTCAATATTGCCACATGAATCTCCTACTTTTGTCATTTTTTTATTCACAATTTTGCACTAATATCAACATATCTGAGTCAATTTTAGAGTTTGATCATCAAATGATTTTGATTCTAAAAGCTCTTATCATGATACATTCAATCAAAAAATAAAACATTCATTATTGTTAAGTTTTAGTAGTCCTAGAATTTAAGCAAAAATTAATCCCACTATGGTGGGTGTCCTATGCAAGACAAGGAGATATGATGTGTGCATACATTGTCCACTAAATACCCCTCACTCACGATAACAATAAAATCAGCATTTTTCAGAACTGATATCATTGTTTGAGTACTTCAAATTCAAAAGTTTTTGCATGATAATGGTATTGAAACTATTATTTCAGATTTTTGATGATCATCCATCAATCACATTGGAGATTATATATGGTATCAGTGTACAAATAAACATTACTCTATCAAAAATGAGGCATGTTTCCTAACTCCACTTCAAGCAGATTGAAAAATGATCAAGCCAAAAAAGGAAACAATTCACAATAACATTGTTGTGATGACTGTAAAAATGACACTGAATCTTATGAAATATTTAATGCATCTACATCTTCATGACCACAATCGATTTTTTTAATCAAGCAACTCAAATTCAAAATCAATGTTTGCAGCAATTTTTTACAAGCATCACTTGCATTTTTGACAAGAAGAGCAAAAGAATCAGATCAGGACAAGGGAAAAGTAAATAAGCCCAATATATCTTGAGGGAATAAAATTACCAACATATCAACTATTGATGAAAAGTACAAATGTTGCATTGATTCATCATTTCAAGTTTTTCTTGATGACTGCAAGAGACATACATGAATAGTAATGCCTCTAGGAAAGTTTTTGATCATTTGTTTTATGCTTCTGACAAATACTGTACTCATCTGCTTTTTGCAAATACCATTTCTTTACCAGGCCTGTATGCAAATGCTTTTTTCTTTGTGCAATCACCTGCTTCAGTTGATGATTGGTCAAAAACCACCACCACCAGGCCACTGCTGCCAATATCAATGGAAACCAAGCATGTATTCCTTTTTTTTTGAACATAAAAAATAGGCCTTAAATCACTTCTACAATTACCAAGGTATGAAACTGGGTTATGATATAAAAACAAATCTACTAATCCAAAGTCAATTGTACGATTTTTGTAACACAAAAGTCCACAGAGAAGAATTGTCAACACAATTGAATTAATTTGAGAGGAGTTGTCAACAACAGTGATTTGAAAAGCAACAAAATGAAGGAATCCAACACTATTAATTTCTCGATCATTAATTACTCGTCTCTGCTCTGTTCCCTGTTGTCTTATTTCTCACAGTAGAATAAAGAACATGACTAACAGGAACAAAATTCACACGGCTAATCAAAACTCTCGTCACCATCAGTGGTCAATGATGCATTGTATTGCATTCAACGCAACGAGCCGTCTCATCGCGACACAATGATAATCATTTAATGCATAGGATGCTAAAATTCTTAATAAAATTGATTTGAAAAATGATATTTATTATGTACAAGTTGATTTGCAAAAATAGATGTGATATGCAAGGCATCTACATCGAAACATTCCTCTTAAAGGAGCACAAACCGGATCCGCACTTGAAACTCAAATCTTCATCTGTAGAAACATTCTCGCTTTCAAATTTTCTAAAGGCTTGCAGCTTCACCTTGGCATCGACTAGCAAATGTTCCCAATCTACGTCGCGAATCACTCCGGGCGAGGCCGGGGGCTTGGCGTCGACGAGTCGCATGGCTTCGACGAGTCGAGTGCGGAAATAGACATCGAAAATGGGGCTCGGAATGGTTTTGGCGGCGGAAATTCGCTCTTCTCCGACTTCCCCGTCGTTTGATTTTTGTTCGCGAATTTGAGAAAAATCTTGATAAAATTTCGTCCATACGCCGGACTTGTGTCGAATTTCTCTGATTTGTCGAACCGTGTCGATAATTTCGTTGTATTTCGCCTCGCCGACTCTGTTGATCAACAAATGATGATGAGCCTCGGCGGTTCTATCGCAAGATGTGTCGACGGACTCCGCGGAAGAGTCTCTGCGCTTGATCTCGGCAAGGCGCAGGAGTTTCTTGAAGAGGGTCTTCAATTGGTTGTTGACGTCGCGCTTGTCGCTCCTGCGCACGCTTTGGACGGCTTTCAGAGACGACAGCTTGACGGCCCATTGCCTCGCTTGAGTCTCGTCGATCGACGGGATGGAAGAAATGAGGAAATTTTCACTGCAGAAATCGAGAATGACAAACTCGTGAGATCGATAGGATCACGGCGGAATTACAACGTCACAATCGTTCGGTTTAGACATCTTAGAGCACTCGAACTTACATGATATCAGATATTTCTTCAGTAATTCGGCAGTTGGTCATCGTGGGATAGTAGACGCTAGTGGCGTTTCCAGTTGGCGATTCGGACATTGGCATCGTCTTGATCATAGTTGCGGAAGTGAATGGCGTCGATGACGTGTTGGTAACGTTATTGTTGGTTCTGTTGTGTTCTTTGAGACTTGGAGCTGGCTTTTCGCTGATTGTTTTATGCAATGAAATTGCTGGATGTTAAAGAGATGTTGTTGGTGTTGTGTTGTTGGAGAAAAAATTTTACAGGCAGGAATCTTCTTGTGCACTTCGCCGCAACTGATTGCTAGAATGCGCGTATTGTACTACCCTGCTTCAACAGAGGAAAAATTAATATTGTACCATACTATCGATAAAAAAATCGTATATAATATAATATTCGCAAAACTCAGAACATGTAATTTTGTAATAGCATCGTTTCTCCATATTCCACCAATTCACGCGATATATTTTTTATTTCGTGATATTGTAGTGCATGGAATGCATCGTGGTTTAACAAGAGTTCCTGGTGTATTATCATCGTCGAGGTGAATCGGGGGTATTCTTTTTGTCATAGCAAGAAGAATGTTCCGGTGTATTTGTGTTGTACCATAAAATATTTCTTGGTGTAATATCGGGGGAACGATATCGGGGCTTTTCCAGCCTTCAATGATAACATAGAAGTAAATCATAGAAACGCGACCATGACCTCAATCTATCGTGGTAATCATTTTGATGAAAAATATATCTGGTTTCCCGTAGTAGTACATCGCGAAAGTACTATGTTGTCTATGTTTCAGGACAAATTACGGAAAAAATTTCTACGATAATAATCCGGAAAAAGTCTACATTGCAGTATTTTAGTCGTAAATATTATTATTTATAAATATATTATTTATAATTATGCGGATTTTCATTTCGCGATATTTAAAAGATTATCCATTCATGCTTTAGATAAAATCTTTTTTTACATTACAATGCTTACTACAACATGGGACAGGTTTCGACGGGGAGTGACGGGTGTCATGCTATTCGAGCAGTGTACGATGCATCTTCGTGGCGGGATCTCTTAGGCCGGAGAACGGTGATATCGCCAATTTATCTGCAGGTACGATACGATAGCCATCCGGACGGACACGGCCGGTAAAATGAAAAACACCCAGATTGTGTATCAGCCAAATTGACTCACACTTGGGAGTCAAAAAAATTCTATGTCATGTTGGTTCGGGCATTCTGATTGTCCGAATTCCACTGTTATCTTGAAGGAGATGGGCCTCTTACATTATTATACCGATCGTATCGTGCGTAGAATATTATGGTACTTGGGATATCAACGCAGGAAACATAGACGTGCCACGCTGGCCCCATGCCTTCTTAGAATACTTCAGTCATCCACATCAAGAGGTTTCGGACGAGAGAGTGTTTTCGATGAGAAGGGGAGAGGTTTGATGTCGTTTTGTTTTTCCGGCCGCAATTCTCTAGAACATCCGAACAAAACAAACAACTTCGATTCGGTGAATAAGAAGAATTGAGAATACCGATGGCAAGAGTGACCGTCGGCAATGAAGATGGATACGGCAAAAAGGCTCTCACCACAAATTGGTGTTCCTTGATCCTTGAAAGATAATGCCGAAAAATGTACCGCTGATTCTCGTTTCTTGTCAATTACTATCCGTAGCCTTTCTGTAGATCAAAATCGAACGAGTTTACTGTAGTGTGTAATGTTTCAGAAGTATAGTACAATGCAATTAGACACTTCCGCGTCGTCACGATCATTGTTCTTGCAAAACGTTCCAATCACTAAACTTTCGGTAGAGATCATTTTTCCATTTTGTACTGGAGACGCCGTCAACATTCATGAAAGAGACGATCGTGACAAGTAGGAAATTGAGAAAATCGAGTAGAATGCTCTTGAATCCTCTCGATGTTTTGTAATCGATGCCGCATTGCGATATATTCAGTATTCAGTTTCGTGATGTTGCAAGTGCTTCTCGTTCCAGGAGGCCACATCAAGACAAGAAACACTTGACAGGAAAAATATTAAACGTGATTGTAAAAGAAACTAATAGTAATTTATCTCTTTAGATCCATGGGATTCGTAAAATTTTCCTGCACAATTACAAATATCTTAAAAATCGCGTCATGTAAACCCATTCACAAAAAATGGAGGACGTCAAAAGCTGTTTGCTATACAGATGAAACACTGTAAAAAAGAAAGGAACGTAAGAAATCCTCCCAGCGCGTGAATGTTCGTTCTGGAATGAAAAGAGGCGGGCCTTGCGTTTCGTTCGTCGTTCGTCGATTGTCCTTCTCGTCACGAGGCACCTCTCGAGGCCGCAAAACATCCGAACTCAAAACGTCTCCGGAGGCTCCGGATGGCAGTGAAAGCACCTCGAACACCACCGGATGCCCAAATCGTCCTCCGAACTCGAGTTCTCCCTCTCGAACTTGCGAAACCTGTCCAACTTCCTCCTGGCATCGTCCACCAACTTGGCCCAATCCACCCTCTTGACGATGCACGTACATGGCTCCGGCTGCTCCTCCAGAGGCAAAATGGACTTGGCGTCGACGACCCTCATGGCGTCCAGGAGAGGCGTGCGGAAGTAGATGTCGAAGATGGGACGCGGCAAGACGGACGAGACCTTGACCCGTTCTTCTCCGAAGATGCCGTCGCGGACGCGGCCCAGCTCGGTGGACGAGCAGTCGACCGAGTACTTCGTCCAGAAGTTGGATTTGCGGCGGAGTTGGCGGATTTCCTCCGTGGTGCAGAGGATGTCGTTGTAGAGGGTTTCGCCCACGAGGTCGATGAGGAGGTGGTGGCGGCACACTTTGGCTTGGTAGTTGTTGTTGGTCGTGGCGATTGCAGCGGTGGCAGTGGCAGTGGAAGCTGATGCTGAAGCTGAGGCAGTGGAAGCTGAGGCAGTGGAAGCTGAGGCAGTTTCCGACGTAGCTTCTGTCTCCACTTTCGGATCGCCACCGGCCTCTTCGGAAGCCTCTTCCGCTTTGATCTTCGCTTCGTCGTCGAGCAAGGTCGTATCGAGTCCGGCAACGGCCGTCGCGTCATCGGAAACGACGCTTCCGTTTTCGTCGGCTTCGGCGGAAATGATGGACAGAGTCGAGTTCGAGCGCTGTTTGCGCCCGTCGCCTCGAAGAATCCTAGAGATGACTCGCTTCAATTGATCTTTGGCGGCCTGGTGTTTGTCCGGCTTGATGGCTCGGAGTGCCTTGAGAGAGGATATCTTGAACGCCAGTTCCTTGGCTTGTATCTTGTCGATTGTCGGCACCGACTCGATGAGATAGTTTTCACTGCGTCGTCGGAAAAAAAAGAGACCAAGAGGACATTCCACAAAGCAAGGGTCAACATTCCACAATCCACAGTGAACAATCGCTCAAAAATTAGACTAGAAAGCACTACTGCGACGACTTTCACTCACAGTATTTCGCATACTTCTTTGTTGATTTTGTTATTCATGGTGACGCTTGGGGGCTTGGCCTTTCTAAGGGGTACTGTACAACATATGGGAGTTGTGAAGGTCGGCTTGATCATGGTGTTACACCAAAAAACCGAAAAATGATTTATATTTCTTTTTATTAAAAAAAAAAAAAGATTTTTTTTGTGGGAGGGATTGGATCAAGAAGGAACAACAACAAAATGATAGAAGGAATGCGGTCCGAATCAATCCCAGACATCTCTCTTTCTCACACTCTCTTTGTCGTTTTCGGAATCAGGGAAGAGAGAGTTAGAGATTACATAATGTTGTACTCTGTATGATGAAAAAATACCATGTCATGTCATGGTTTTTATGCGATGTATCGTAAAAATTCTACATAAAATGATGAGCAGACACTCAGAACGAAGTCTGCGGAGACATAAGAAGATTCAGTGATTCATCAAAAAAATTGATATATTATGAGATTATGGAAAATACTCCTATTATTTAACAACCTCTTGGTGGTACGATACATTTGTATGTACACAAAAGTATAAATAAATAATTTTTCAGCGTATTTTGAGTTTACAATATATATATTAATTACCATCAAAAATCCCAAACGAGATAGATGCCTGAAAAACTCTCTAGCTTACGTGGAGATCCGATACTAATACTAATTCCATTTTTAGGTTATACCATGACTTATCTGAAATTTTTTGACCCATTATCCAGCTACAAACAAACAACAATACGATCCTTTTATTTTTCTACTCCCAAGATAATTTTTTTGTCATTCCAGATCTTGTGTAAAGACAGTTGGTACATTCATAAGTGCAATTATCCTGTGTCCTGTGGAACAAGTTAGTGGTGTGATCATCTTAATCTACTTGACCCATCCTTTTCCATGCTGTAATCACACGTCCCAGAAATTCCAAATAATAACAATATTGTAAATAATACCATTGTTGACCTTCCCAACCCAAAAATAAATTCCAACAGCTATTTCCTTGATGAGCTTGTAGATGAGCCAATCAACATATTCAACATTAGAGCTCTTCATGTCAATGGGAATTTGCAATAATTCAAGCACAAAGAATCATCTCACCACAATGAAAGATCACATACATTGATATCATCAATCATGGAAAGGAGAAAGTATTTCAAGAAGTATGCAAATTTGATGCTATCTCAATCCAAAAGGGATCCAATCCATTTGTTTATGACTCAGCAAAATAATTTATCCCATTAACACTACCACTTACCAGATCTTCAAATTTTTGATGATTAGTCAATGAATGCAATGCCATCAAAAATCCTTCCTCTACATAAAATTGCTATCCACACAAAATTTATCATTACTGATTTCATTGGCTGAATGCAACTCTAGCAAGGGTTCGCTCAAGAGATAATCAATGACAAAATTGAATCATTCAATGCCTTGACTTTGACTATTGAATCAAAAGAAACTCAGCAAAGACATAAGGAAACTATAACTTAATTGCTTCATATTCTTTGTTAGCTGTCAATATATTTTTATTGAGCTCCCACCAATTATTGTTACCATTAGGATTGAGAACAAAACACTATGGAAAGA
>JALLPE010000824.1:0-14484 GCA_036940025.1 Conticribra weissflogii | reverse complement strand
TACTTCCACTGTTTGTGCCAATTCTGCAATATTGAGCTGTCTCCTTTGATCGTAGCAAGTCTAACATTGATTTCCTTTATGCTACCAATCTGTCAATCTTCATATGCTTCCTTGAGGACACCCAAAGGAATCTGGTCATATTCAAGGAAGAGGTGCTTCATGATGGCAGCTGTGCCAGTGGTGATTGCAGCAATGTTGAAGTTTGTGATGTCATAGGTGCCAACACCCCATCCAGAAATCCTTGCCCTATGTTCAATCTCATGAACAAAATCAATAGTAGATGCTGCTGTCATGTCAAATTTGGTGTCCAATGCAGCGCAACCATCTAGAAATGCTTGCTTTCCTGAATTGGTGCCATAATCAAGCAGAGAAGAAGCTTAATGTATCCCAGAAGTGGCTGCATAGGTTGTGATTGTTGAATTACTTGACTTGATGGCATTGGCAATGAAAGTTGGTTGAGTTGTTTGGTTGACAGCAAGTGCAGCAATCAAGGCATTGATGAGAATTTGATTGGGATTTGGATTGACATCAGCCATGGCTCTTTGTCTGCTGGTGAGAGGTATGGTGGTAAAATGGACTGTGGGCTTGAAGTTGGAGCTTGAGAATCTGGGATCTCACTGGTAGTTTAGGTGGATCAATTCCTGAACTGAAACTTGAACTGGATTATAAACTTGGATGAACCAGAGAATCACAACAAAGGAGTCAGTTTCAACAGAGTGCTTGTGCAGAGGAAGCATGTTACAATTATAGTTGACTACTCAAGGATGAGCGTCCCCAAACTTGTCTGTAGCTGGGCTGCTTGATTTCAGTTTTTGACAATCTATATTTTCAGAAATTGTGAGCTGTTTAGTTATTACTAGATGTTACTAACAAAATAACTAGCAGAAACAAGACGTTTCCAAGTCAAGAGTATTGAAAAATGAAATTAATTTGCCAACTTTGTGTGAAGTCTCATAGGCACAATTGTATGTTTGCTATTGGAGAGACACTGTTTCAGCAACTATTGGGTGTGATGCAATTTGCAATGCATAATGTAGAATTGTGCAGGAACTAATATGAAACTCCTTAAAATTGGGGAGTGGATGAGAAGTGGCTTGTGCATACGCATGCAAAACTGATGCCATTGATACTAACTTGATAAAGACTTTGAAGTTCTTTGAGAATCTAGGTCATTCCTACATGAGAAGGTTATTTGAAGCCTTACTCTGATGCTAATACTAAAAATAATGAAATGTTAAAGTACAAAGTTGCACAGCATTCTAACAAAAACTTGTACAGAATTTTCAACAGCTAACAAGTTTGAAATTTGCACATACACCCCAATAACTTCTTCCCATCATTGCTAAACATCTGTTGCACCTTGTCCCTTCATTGCTTTTACACACTTCCTTTGTTATGCAATAATTGAGATTTAAAATGCAGAGTAAGGAAAGTGATTTATTGGAACCTTGCATCTTCTGATACTCACAGCTATTTAAGAGTGTGAGTCACAATGACTCCCATTGAAACCTAAGGGTAAGGGTATGAGAAAGTATAAAGCTGGGGAACATATCATCATAGATATTCCAACAACATAATATAGTTGCCAACGAGTCCAAGAGGGGAAGGGGGTTGTTTTTAATTTGGTTTCTACACATTCAAGGAAAATGTAAGCTACCTTACATCAGATGTATTAGTATGGAACAAATAGTGGATGCATATTTCTTAATACACAAACACGGTTTCAATACAGCTTTACACACTGATATTCCACCAATCACTGCAATAGTTCACCGATTGCGTTCGAAAACAAGAGTATCTACCATCTGCTCAATTGTTTGTTCGTACCAATGACAGGGTGACTTTGATGTCTTATCCCTTGGGACCCTTCTATTGTTGCAGAACCGTCTTTCGAGCCACATGGCAGACTCCATCTGAACAGCATCTTGGACAGACGAAAACCACACCCCGCTTAAGTGGTCACAATTAATGACTATTAAACATCGTTTCGGTGCTTCAAAGTCCGGGGGGAGACAAAGGAGAGCATCTTCGATGTTGTTTGGAAAGTCCCATTCCTTTTTTATCCATGTCGGTGTTAGCTTGCCTCTGCCTTTGGAACGTATTGGAGGGACGGAAAAGTTGACAAAACGAGCACGATAATAGCGAAACGATTTATCTTTTGAAGTCGTAACTCTGTCAATGTTCCAATTATCTTTGTTCAACAAAATGTGATATTTCGACTTCAACGATTCTGAATTTCCATCCGTTTGGTCTCCAAACATCTTGTGAAGCAATGCAATCACATTTGATGGTGATTTGACATTGCTGGACAAATCGCTCATCGTGTCGGAGAAGTCAAACCAACCTTTTTTTGCTGATTCGACATCAGGTGGGAGAGTGCTCAATCGAGATATCTTCAGCTGAAGTTTCTTACTGCCCTTCTTACTTATTCTCACAACATCAACACCCGTTTTTAGCCGGCTTCCAATTGTTCCGCTTTCAATAGACAAAGTCTCGACTGGATCAGGAACATGCCCAACATCGCTTGATCGAATGGTGTTCTCTGGCTGTCGTAATTTACTGTCGCTCCGGTATCTCCAATTGTCACGGTTTTCGCCTGAGTCTTCGTTTTCAGCCAACAGTTTCTTTGTGCCTGTTTTTTCTTGCTTTTCATTCAAAGTTTCTGTAGAACCTTCTTTTTGGATGTCATCGTGTGCTTTGACCTTTGAAAGCTTTATCTGCTTGTCGTTCTCGAATCGATTCTCAAACTGAATTTCTGGAGATATCTTATGTTCGCATCGCCATTTTGATAGATTATCCTCAGTCATCGATGTTTCGATCAACGAATCCCATAACGAAAGGTTTGTTCCTTCAATGGAGTCAAAAACTTGGCAAAACTCAGCAACCTTGTCCGGAAAGCTTACCAAAGTTTCTCTCAAATCAATACAAGACAAATTAAACGAGCGAGCGAGTTCAATGCGTTCTTGGATCCATATCTCTTCGTCGTCATTATACAAAAGGTCTCGCTTCTTCATCCATTTCGAAAGTTTTGAAATATCCGCATCAACTGACATTGTCGGACCAACAGGGAGCCCAAAAGTTAGAAATGACAGAAGCAAGAACAAGGGGCTAGACGGGAGTAATGTCAGACCTTCGACTCGAACTTTTCCACCGCTCAAATCGAGCGAGTTGGATGCAACAGCGTACAGCGATTTGTTGAAGTGTATCGCCAACGCCGCTACAGAGTCATCTACGAACACTTTATTTTTCGTCCCGAGCGTCTTCCATCGATGTAAAACGTTCACCTCAGATCTACTCATCTGAAAGTCGACGGTTGTTTCTTCCCCGGTCTTTGCCGGAAAGCGTAACATGAAATCTCTTTTTTGGGCTGATGCCAAAAATGAAAGTATGCGAAAGTTTACTGGAACACATGGGATAAGAGTAGAGGAATCTTGTTTGGACTGTGCCGATGAGCACACAATAGATTGATTTCTCGTTAGTACCGAAGTAGTTAGTGTCGATATTTCCCTGCCAATCATGTCCTGCATGTCAACACGCGTAATCTCTTTGCAGATGCCGCGCAACGACACTGAAAATGATTGTGACTTCTTCGATGCTGCAGTGAACTTGAATCTTATCGACGCAGCAAAGTCCCAGGAGGAAAAGTATGAACCTATCTGGTGACAAAGTGAGTCAAAATCGACATCTGTTGTCTGGCTCATGAATAGAAATGATTTAGTCGCCGATACGTTTCCTTTGGCATCGGGACGATCCAAGATAGTCCAAGCACCGCATTTTCGTTCTCCTTTTCCGCGTCGTTTGATGTGCGAGAAAGCGACCGCGTATCTTTCTGTAACTTTCACCAAATCTGTGAAGGAATTGATCTTGGACAAAATATTGACTGAATTACTGTTCTTGTCAAGAATCAATGAAAATTTATCATCGGAATACTGACAAAATGCTGCATCAATCCCACATTCTGACATATACGAGATAAGGCGATTTTCAAACTCAACAAGGAAGCAAGGAAGATCGGGATTTTCACGAAATGCGCCGCGTTGACTTAAATCGCAGAAGTCCTTGATGTAATAAGGCTCATTCTTGTCAAGGATTTGAGACAAATGCTCTTCTGTTAATCTCTCGTTGTTTCGTCCTTGTACCGATAGATGAATCGAATTTTGATTGTCTAAATGAAGGTCTTTTGACGGCCCGCATTCTACGACCGATTCTGAAAACACCCATACCTTCAAAACTCTCAGAATCGTAAGTTTTAAATTTGGCATACTCTTGGGAGGCTCGTGAACTCGCAGATGTGAGGCATTAATACCGAAAAATTCTGCAACTCGTTTTCTGAGACTTCTTGAAACAGATATGATTTGTTGCCACCGTCTTATGGCCAAACGATTTCTATAACACCAATTATTCTGACCATTCGCCGTCTTCAAGTTGTCGTACTCGAAGATTGCATTCATGATCGCAAAAGGTTCCGAATAACAACCTCCATCAAATTTGTTTCTTGCAATCAATGTGGCTGAAGCACCCTCATTAAAGTCTGAATGATTCATCCACAAAGGGGATGATATCTGAAAAGGAGTTCTTTGAACTGACATGATTGCAGCCATCTGAATGGCTTCGGCGGCCACACAAAACTGAATTCCTAGGCCAATGAACGACCCTAAGGATAAATCGATTCCAAGCGATGATGCAAAGGTACTGAGTCTCGTTATCTCACTTCCGTCATTTGATTCTGTAATAAAATTCCATCTATGAAGGCTTTGGAAAGACCTATCAATTGTATCAAGATTTGGAGGCTCTAAACACTCATTAAATATGGGTATGACCTCTTTTCCCATAATCTGTTTAAGCATAAGAATCACGGAATCTAGTGGAATGCGTTGCATTTCACCACGCTCGAACCTATCCATGTAAACTTCGAAAGCCTCACGAGTATACAGACGGTAGACTGACCCCTCTCGGACACGCCCAGTTCTCCCGGCACGCTGCTGTGAACTTGCGTGCGATATCCATGCCGGAAGAAGGATCTGACGATGAGACTGCTTGTTGTACTCAATCTGGCGGCAAAACCCGAGGCAGATAACGTGATCAACACTTGGAAGCGTTATTGAACTTTCGGCCACATTCGTTGCGATGATTACCTTCACCTCGTCTTTTTCGGGCTCAGCAAAGATATCCATCTGTTCTTCAAACGGAATTTCGCTGTGGACAGGGAAGCACTTGAATTTCACGCCAGGTTTCTCCACTTTCTCGATACTTTCCGTAACGGCAATAATCTCACCCATCCCCGGAACAAAGATAAGAACCGAAGATCCCTTCTTGCCTACAAGTGTGGTGAGACTAGAAGCAAGCTTCACCCTTTTGGAAATTTGGCTAGTGCTGGGAGTTGTTTGACATTTCCCCTTTTGAATATCCATCTGAATCTCTGCAATTACCTTATTGTCAGCATTAGACATATGAAATTTTCCAATATCTTCAAGGAAATACTCTTGGATTGGGAATGTGCGAGTTCCCACATGAATAGGTTCATTTCTAATATCAAAATACTCGCAATACAGGGATGTTGCGAGAGTGGCTGACATGAGAACGAGTCTGATGGTTTTATTAGTTTCCAACAAACGGCGGCAGAGTAAGCACAAGATATCAGTGTCAACTGTTCACATAATTTAAACAAACACAAGATGGGTGTCCAATTAAGAGGCAAGAAAAATATTATGTTAGGATCTTCTTAGGCGGAGATCGAATTGTTCATGACAAAAATGGTTGGATGAAATATACATACCCGATCGTTCATGAACTTCATCAATTACGAGGTGTGTGCAAGTTTTGAATTTTTCTGGATGGTTTGCAAGCAATCTAACCAAGTAACCAGTTGTCACAAATATTGCCTGTGTCTCCGTGCTTTCGTATTCTCGCCATCCTTGTCCCATCCGAATAGCAATCTTGTTCTTGTGACCTGGTTCACTCTTACGCAATCTTTCAACTAATGCCTTTGCAGCAATCCTTCGAGGTTGTGAGCAAAAGAACTTGACTTTCCGCAGACTTCCATCCGGAGCAGGGGCATTCAGAAGCATAATTGGAACACGAGAAGATTTGCCGCACCCGGTTTCGCCATGAATTACTGTCACACGGTTTTCATTAATGTTTTGGATAATCTGCACTTCAAATTTATCGATCGGCAAAGTCGGCGTGAGTCCAATGGGATTTGTTTCTGTAGTCATTTTTGATTCAAATTGAGACATCGGAGAGTCTACATAATCACTTGGACGAGCGCGCATAATCTCACGAAGGTATGCGACCTGGTTAAGGCATTTATGTAAAGGAGGGGGGAAAGTACGTAACGAATTATCTTCTGCTGCATTAGCCATCGAAGACTTGTATATACGTAGAATGGAGGACTCAATAAACCACATCGTTTTCACCTCTTCCCATGATGGATGTGTGAATAGACTTCCATCAAGGTTGCTGCATCTCTGGCTGTTTGATGCCACGTACGCCTTCGCAATTACGTCAAGAGGGATTGAGAAATTCATCTTTTTTGATGATTTTGATACACGTCTCAAATACGAAGCAACGGCGTGATCGATTGTTTCATCGACATTCTCGATACTGATGTCTAGATCAACGAACTCTGCGGCCATCTTCAAATCACCTGAAAGGTCGACTCCGAGTTCACTTTGCTGTTCGTATTCACCACTTCCATCGAGAGGAAAGTTATCCAGACTGCGCGAATCATACAATGCACGGACGAAGTCAACCGCTTGTTGATCGGTCGTGTCCCTCGCTGTTGTTTGAAAGTCACTGTTTCTTGCAAGATATTGAAGGATCATATCTTTATTTCGGATGTCAACTTCGTCAGGCAGCAAGCACATATTTGGAACAACGTAATCATTTCCCAAAAGAAGTGCGAGTTCGATCATCCGGTCATCATTGACACCCAACAAGCTCGCAATCTCATTTCGGGTTGCACAGAAGGCACGTATGCCGTATCGACCGACCTGTATATTGTGAAATGGGATGTACTGAATATCTTTAAAGAAGTAGAAATCCAAGTCATATCCAACAACGAAAGTACATGTTTTCCCTTTGCCGTGACGGGCCAGGTCTATATCAGCTTCCTCTACACATTTGACTGTCTCAATCAATGGTAATCGAGCTAGCGCATCCTTGACAACTGTCAAAAACATATCCGAAAATGGGAAATGGCTCAAAAATCGACAACAGTACCGTTCTCGTGGCAAAATACCGTGTCGATAATACTGCTTGAGGTTACTTTCCTCCTCGATCTGACGTTGTAGTCGTTTCTCATGTGTTAGGGACTTGAACCTACTTTGTTTCCCGTCCCAAAATACTTTCACCGTCGTGTATGCCTGTATATCGTTGACGAATTCGGTAGTGACTTCATGCAGGAGCGACATGGGTAGCATGTTCGGGAGCGTCGTCGCGATTTCACCGGGACCAAGGTGGTCGATACGAAGACAACAATTTCCAGTACTTCCTTTTGATAAAGACGGCGAAGAGAACTTCGTCGACAAAGATCTAAGGTACCGGGTGTATGCGATCGAATGTAAGTAAAATGCTAGGCCGTTCCCATCGATGAGCAACTGGGATCCATCTGGAATCTGCTGGAGACGAGATGAGGAGTCTCTGTCTATTCCGCTCTCATCGGCTTTCCAAGGAGAAGATGACGAAGGGCACCCACACGGATCTCTCGTTTCCAGAACAGATGAAGACAGTATTCCCCTTTCTTCTAACAACCGATTGAAGCCTTTGACGCCCATGGCGGATGATATTGATTATGATGGATTGGAACTGTGTTGATAGTATTGGAACGAACGAAAATATTGGACTTGCCTGGTTGGGCCGGGCCGCGGGTCGGGCTTTGAATTTTTCATCGTGTATGTTTTGAATTTTTCATCCATAATAAATGATTAAGTAGTGTCGTAGGTAATACTATCCACATCATAAATCTGTGCATAAAAATGTCACAGGTTATGAGCTTTTAGTCGTACGAATTTGAAGTGCAAAGACGTACCATAGTAAAATATATCGTACTTGCGAAAGACTTAATATAATGATTATTTTTATCACCTCTCAGATTTGGAAGATGAATAATATTATGCAGTAAGAACTTCTTTTGTTCTGTGATAACCAATAGTGACTTCAATTGTCTTCATATTGCTTCAAATCCATTGGGCAACCTCCTCTCTTTCTGGAGAAAAATACTTCATTTACTTTGTATTGAAATGATGACTGGGGATGAAAGTTGGCAAGTCAAACAATATATCAATATTTTAGACCTATTATTTTGAAACTTATTGATTTTAATTAATTGTATGCCTCAGCCTTAAAAAATAAATAAACATGACAATATTAACCCACAAATCAATTTATACTCAAGAAATTATTCATTTTCTATGGAGGGAATACATACTTCATTGTAAAATAAATAAATGCAATTTCTATTATGTAAAAATTGAGATAATGTGATGTAAATATTATGAATCAATCTTTTCAATTCACATATTAGAATGGTAATGTTTATAAAAAGTGTAGAGTAATTTAAACTTTTTAAAATATTTGAGTTGCATCTTCTATTCACCCACCTCCATTCAAAGGAGAAAACTTCCAAACTTAAATTCCAAATAAATATTTTCAAATCCAATTTCAACTTTTTTGTATTACCTCAATTATAACATGAATAAATGTCAAAGATGTCTGATTTTTTCCTTTATGGGGTTGGTGCCATTTACCTACTTGTCTATCATTGTATGATTGTTGTAAATCCTGAATCTTGTAATAATGGCACTGTAATTCAAACCAAAATTTTGAGTTGAAGTAGGGCATAGAAGATATTCTAGTCAATTTCTTTGATATTTATATTCCTTTGAAAATATTTCAGATACCATGTTACTGAAATTTTTAATTTTGTCTTTGATCTAAATAAAATCTGTACTAAAATTTCTAGTTCTTTTCAATGTTCTGGAATCCAGTAATACTCAGAATACAAAGTCAGTTCAATGTTGAAAATCTCAGAGGGATTTCTAATTCAAAAAAGTTTACATTGAAAGGGATATCTAGAATGAGATTTTCAAAAGTTAGAATGAAATGTTTGTGAAGATATAGAAACATAGACATAGAACATATGTTAATGAGAAAAAATGTTATATTTTTGGTTGAGTAGCAAGTAGCAAGCAGCCATAGTTTAAAAGAGTTTGTTTGAAGAAAAGTGATTTTTCTTGTGTATCCACTGTGACTTACATATAATCAACAAATTATAAAAGAAATTAATCTTTTTTAATTCTGTCTTTTGAATTTTTAAATACAAAAAAGAGATCAATCAAAGAGTTCTGCAATGTTGTTCACCTTGATATTTTACTAAATTAACAATGATGAGATCATTTTCATGCTTTCAAATGCAACAAGAATATTGAATGACTAAAATAATAATAAAATGTTAGAAGTTTTGAAGGTTTCCTAAAAGTTTGGGTGGATGAATAAAAATGCACAACTTGTGGAAAACTGAGCTTGGAGGGATCATCACTAATTTCTTGCAATTACTTTCAGCATCTAATGCTGGTCTTCAATTATGTCTGTAGTACCCCAAATATTGACGTACATTATTCAAAAAACATGCAGCATATTTGGACCTTATGAAAATACAACATTATTATATTGTGTATAATGTTAAGGTTAGCCCATCAATGCTGCTCTTTTTTTCATTTCTTGGCTTGAGTAAATTGAGGTGAAACAAAAAAATGAGCCTGAACATGTGTTTTAACTTGTTAACTCAAATGTATTCATGATGTCTTGAAACTTGTCCTCTACAGGACAAGAAATCAAATTTAAAAACTTAATTTGTCATCTAGAGAACAACTGTTGAATATTTTTGACGAAATTGGACTTGACAGGCAATGGCCACTGATGTATTGGCAACGCAAATTAGGTATTTCCAAAAGAAATAATTCTACACCAAAAGAAACTCAAGGCAACCATTATTCCTAGATATTTGATTCCAATACATCAATGTCATCAAAAAAATTGTCACATTACAATAAGTTGCTATCTACATATTCATATCCTTACAACAGCCAAACTCCATTTGTTCATTGAAAACATGGAATGTATCATTTGCAACAAGAAGTGCTGTCTTGTAAACAGGCACTATTTTTTCTTGTGTGTCATTCAAAGCTATAAATTGAAGTCATCAAATATGAATCCTCATACAATGTGTTTTGAGTTATATAGCAGAATAAGTCTACAGATCCCAGCTTGGCCATCTTTATTGTATTCCCATTCCACTATGTGTAATGGAACTTATACAATCTCTTGCTCCAGACAAAAGTAGAAGATATACTGGTTTTGGTATGCTGATGAAAAAATGATCAACCAACTTGATGCATACAATTTGGAAGATGACAAAGTACTTCACATCCAGGTAGAACTTTCATCAACATTTTTATCAAACAATCACTAAATCCATCTGCATAGGAAATATCCAATTTGGCAAAAAGGATTACACTGAGACAGTTAGTCATTTGTTTCAACCTTAATACATTCATCAAGACCATGAGATATTTGAACAACAATATGGACAATCTATGGTGGATTCATATAAACAAAATGAAATTCAAAAAGTCGAAACTGGATGCCAATGAAAAACAATTTCAAGTGCATGATAAATTGTTGGCATGAATATTGTAACAGCATCAAACAGCATTAGAGAGAATATAATCATTGCTATTTGTATGAAACATATGTATGATGATTAAAAAATAATGTTTATATATCAGTTTTTTAACAGCAACACATATCACTCATCAAGTCAATATAACATTTACTCCAAATCAATGATGATATTGTCCTCTTCTCAAATGAAAGACACTGTAAATGGTTGTTCATCATGTAAAGCACTGATTGCATCAACTATTGGAAAATTGATGAAGTGACATTGTAATTTTGCCAGCTCATTGCAGTTTACTCCTCACATGGTGGCTTCAAACAAATCTTAGGAATGATGACTAGGTACACATCTTCATCATTCACATACAATGCTGAAATATCTAGAAATGGTCCATAATCCCTCAGTGGAGTCATGAGCCTTTTTCTACCTGTTTTGGTGAATAGATGATTGGCTATGTGTTATATGAGCCAAAGATGAAATCTAAATGTTCGAACTTCTGTACCAGCTGATTCTACGAGGTAGTAGTGTCCTGTTCGGTTTCTACATTAATATAACAGAATGTGAGCTTCCTTGTTTCCATCAGCAGCTGTGGCAATTACATGCATCAAAAACCAGGGAGGGTTCATTTGCAATGAAATCATCAATCTCCTCTCTTTTTCCAACAAATGTATTGCGGTTTTGTTTGTCTCAGTTTAAAGCACCCAGGAAGGCAATGTTTCTTTCCTCAACTGCATCATCTTCATTGATAATATCACCATTACAGATGAATGCAATATCATGGGAAACTTGTGTTGCAATGTTGCTGAAGGGATTTTTTGTTATTTGGTCAAGCATGACATTATTTTTGGTCAAAAATCATATCATTGTCTATTTCAGGAAGCAATATCATGGCTACCACATAATCAAACCCATGCCATCTCCTGTCTGAAGAAGTCATTCAAATGCTACATCTGGTTGTAAACAGTGCCTGTATGCAATTATTAACAGATGCAGCCATACACTCTGCAAACATAGATGCTTTGTATCTATGCACAGTAATAATACTGCTAAGTCCGATTTAATAGGTTGTTATATTCCAAGCAAATGTGACAATTATTTCCTCTTGACCTTTTGTTTGCATCAAGCTATTGTAGAAGGATATCAATTATATATCAATGAACAAAGTACCATTCAATCAATATAGTTATTGTTAAAATGTTATACATACAGAATGGACCAAGTAGGTGTATAGAAAAACTTAAATTGTTAATAAAGGATAAGAGGTAAAAAATGGTTTGATGATCTCTGTGATCTAGTAATATTGGGATTGTTACAAATATAATATGTCTGAAATGCCAAAACAAAAATCTATGACCCACAATGATATTTACATATTGTGTTGGTATTACAATCAATACTGCATTTATTGATATAATCTAAGAAATCTGCTTTGTCATTATCAGGTCCTTTGTAGACTTGAAAAATGATGCTGTTATCATCATTGTCATCATTGTATTTGTATGACTTAAGTGTTGTATAGTCTTGAAACTATCCATGTTTAGATCACAAAATGGACAGAAATGTAAAAAAATGACTACTGATTGTCCTCCAAACCATGTCTGTTGTTAATAATAGCAACAAACAGGTATATTAGATGTAAAACCAAAGTCATAAATATAACTTTGGGAACTCAGTCTGTATGAAAGAGGGCACAAAAAAGTTGTTTGAGAAATAGTGTATAAAGTATTTTGCTTTGGCCTTTTACTTGCTAAAGTAGTCATGACATTGTACAGTCTTGAGCTTGAAGTCAACTTCATCCATGTTGTCATTGACTAAAAATTCCTTATCAGCATCTGCGCTATCCTTTCATAGTTCTATCTTGGCAACAACTTACTTAGTCACAACATTCCTAGCCACATCTAGCATCCCATTTTAGTTGATAATACACATACTCTAATGTGGGACAAATTGCAAATTTTGTATGAAGTGGCCAAAACTGGAAATAAGACATCATCGCAGTCTAGAATATATTATTATTAATCCTTCACTGATAATACCATTTTTTTAGTATTGAATAATAAATGAGACAAAGTTTTATATTTTCCTCATTGCTATCACAATCAGATTTATCAAATAAATCTGTATTGCCAAACATATTTCTGATCATGTTGCATACAGAATAAGATGTTTTTAATGATTTCATTGGATCACAAATCTTATTTGGCATTTGATCATCTATTGTCTATTGTAACAATTTTCTTTGTTGATCACATAAACAAACCAATACATTGATCATTGTGTACAATATCAAAACAAGATAATACCTCAAACTGGAGTTTTGAAAATCATCCATCTGTTTTCAGACGAAACATGAGTGTGTGCAATTACATCACAATTTGGATTGGTACACCTTTCCATAAAATTACAAGACCTGTCACGAGTATGGATCATTTGGATTCCAATTCCAAGACTTTCTGAATGATAGTTTCCAAACTACAAACAACACAGCAAACATGAATGGTTGGTGAATAGGATGATTTTCTCTATGAGGCAGTAGCACAGTACTTACCTTCAACCATTGGGTCTTTCCAATTTAACATTAACTTAACAACATTATCTCCCAAATCCAAGTAGTCTATTGCATCCCTGAAAATGCCTTTTACTTGTATAGACATATTCCATTAAACACAACAGTTCACCAGCATATAATCTAATATTCCAAGAATTCCCTTTTTATGCCATTCTTGATATGACTTTTAACTGTGAACTACCTCCATTTTTAAAAAATCAACAAGATCTGCATATCCCATGTACATATTGTATGCCTGCAGTGCTCTTAGACAAGTGAACAAGACTTTTTCACTCCCACAAAGTTGCAAAGTTGTTCTGTTACCCACCAATGGCAGAGTGGATATGAATGACACCACCTTGTTTTCCTTACACTGTCCAAACAGAATCCAATTTATTGGATCATAAATTGTTTTTGATTCCCCTCTATATGAAGCCTATGATAAATTCATTACCACTGACTCCCTTTGTACAAATTATACCACAAGCCAGTGAATTATTGATATACAACTCTCTGAATCCATCTGGATCTTTAAACAGTCTGGTTGAAACAATTGCGGTCACAACTGCTATTTGTGCTGTTTGGAGATGACAAATATCTTGAGAAATTGCAATGTTTTTTCAAATTTTTTCCCTGATAAACATCAATGTGATAGTTGAAATTTTGTCCACTTGATGCATTAGCAAGAATAATATAACCAATCCTATACTTCTTGGGTTTGCTGTCATTATTGATAATAATTTGATATGCTTGGAATACCCCTCTTGTTGAATGACATTTCAAAAACTAGAAAAACTTATGCATTGCAGCTTTATTTAGATGTTTAATAGCATTTCTCAACTGATGACATTTATCACCTTCTATCTAATTCCACTTTCTGGATGAGAGATGGCACATATCTGGACAAATCTAGAATAAGACATATACTGTTGTTTCCAAGAAAAATAGTCTTTGATCTTGAATTGACATGTAGGCAATATTGTGGCAAGTGTTGGTATATTCCAAAGTGATTTAAAACTGTCTATGTCTGAAGATATCAATAATATTTTCAAAATAATGTCAAGAAATTGATACATCTTAGCCATGATGATGTTCATCCCCAAATATTCAACAGATGTTCCATTTATGTGATCAAGTTGTTTACACACATATTGATTTGAATGAAACATCAAGTAAGATATTGATTCTCTGTTAAGACCACTGGCGACTGCACATGCCTCAAGTGGATCCATAAATTGGTTCAACAAATTGGGTTTAA
>JALLPE010000823.1:0-14490 GCA_036940025.1 Conticribra weissflogii | reverse complement strand
ATTAACATCATCAAAAATTTATTAGCAATTTGAAACAGAAATTATTATGCATTTATCAAAATTTTGAACATTTTGATGAAACATTGCACACTTTCATCTGTGCTCCTATGTTACTGATGTCCTGATGATGTGACCTTTTGTAGCTGTTGAATGGTGCCTATGTTATTAAGAAAAATCAACACATATCAAACATGCAAAGTGATAAATTGCAAACAAAACGAAACAAATTTGTGCACACAAATGTTGACTTACAATTTTTATTGCCATAACAATATCATTTGGGTGTTTACAACTTAAGGTGAATACAAACTTGAGGTTCAACCAATCTTAATTACAATTTATCACATCAAAATCAATGCATGGTAGAGTGATGAAGTGGGATAATCTGAAAGTGGTCACACAGATCAAGACCAGATTTGATTGTTTGAAATCATCCATTGAAGGCTGTCCTTTAGGAATCAGAACAAAAATCAATCTTGAGAATCAAGATGCACTTGAAAGCAGAACTTGCAGTACCATTTTTCTTACCATAGTATTGTTATTCAACGCTTACAACTCAATGTGAAAACAAACTTGAGGATCTACCAGTCTTATTTAAAATTTCAACACATCTAAATTGACACTTGGTGCAGTGATTATCCAGGATATTCTTAGAGTGGCAACAACCTTAAAATACAGATAAAAGCCAAATGTGATTGTTAGAAATTATTAATAGAAGACTGTCAGAATTCAAATTAACCTTGAGGATCAACAAGCACACTTGAAAGTATAACTTGAAGTGTCTTTGGAATCTTAGGGGAGAATGTTGGAGAAATTGGTGTTGAGACTGGGGCTGAATTATTTGTGGCATTTTTGCTACATCCTGTCATGGTCAACTATTTTTTGAATTAGCTGAAAACAAAAAATCAGGAGGAGGAAACAACTTGCATTTGGAAAGTCATCTTCTTGATTGCACTCAAAACATGACCTCTTGACGGGCTTCTGGTGAGAGTTCCTTAGGCTTCCCAGAGGATTTGTAATCAATGCAAATGCAAATGCAAATGCAAATGCAAATGCAAATGCAAATGTAAATGCAAATGCAAATGCAAATGCAAATGCAAATGCAAATGCCAATACTTAGGCCAATACTTATGCCAATACTTATGCAAATGCAAATGCAAATGCTAATGCAAATACTAATGCAAATACTAATGCAAATACTAATGCAAATGGAAATGCAAATACTAATGCAAATACCAATGCAAATACTAATGCAAATACTAATGCAAATACTAATGCAAATATTAGTGCCAATACTAATGCAAATACTAATGCAAATACTAATGCAAATACTAATGCTGCAACTTCCATAGCTGTGCATCACTACAGGGTTGAGCAATCCATATACAGATAGGCAAGGGGACAAGGTGATGGATGAAGGCAACTGAGGGGACTGTAGCCATAGCCCATAGCAGCAATTAGCAACTGCAGATGGCTGAACAAGGGATGACAGCAAGAGATTGTGGCAAGAGATGGTAATGGGAGACAGAGAGTGGATACAGTGTGTGGAGACAGTGTGGATAAATGGCGGTATGAGATGGTGGTGCATGAAACAGCAATGTAAGATGAAAGGGGAGCTGACAGCAGTGTGTTAAACTGCACTGTGTTATGTTGGGGGGGCAGTGGCATGTGGAACAGCAAGGGGGGTGTTACAGGCAATGGTGACATGTGACAGTGTGGGAGACCATGCATGGAGATGGCTTGGGAAGATGGCACTGGGAGATGGTGGGGGGCAGAGGGAGATTGCAACACCGGAAATGTCACAGGGATATGGTGGGGGAAATGGGATGTGCGTGGTGTCATGGACTCACCTTTGATCAGTGGGGTGGTGGTCTTGGTTGTGATCCCCTTGTTTTGAGGTGGTCTTGTAACAGGAGGAAGGATGCTGAGGTAGGTTGTGTTGGATGGGGAAATGATTGGCATAGTGTGGGTGTTGTGGTTGGGATAGAAGAGAGGATGGGGGAGATGTGAAGGATTTTTGTGGTGTGGGTGACATTGTTGGTTGTGCTTTTGAGAGGATCCTTGGTGGTATGTAATTGAGGATTTGTGGTGTTGTATTCTGCAAGGTGACTGGGTTAGTGGGGAATGGTGAGAGGAAAGTTGGCCAAGGAGGTGGGCAAAGGTACTAAACATGGTAAACTAGGTAGGGTCTTAGCCGTTATAAGTTATGGGTTTATCTCACTGGTTTCCTCCTTTGGGAGGGTAGCCATGACAAGTGCTTGTTCTAGTGCCTCTGTGTTAAAAGACATGCAAGGTGTGCAGCATGTGTGGTTGGTCCAAATCTTTTTGTCTGCCGCTGGTAAATCATCAATGTGGATGTGAGGAGTGGGGCAGGGGTTCAAATGAAATGCCACTCCTTTCCAAAGGAAGGCTGCACAGAACCACTGATCACGGCCCTTGGTCATGGGCATGAACCCTTCCACAGCAAAGATGATATCTCCCATGCATGGGTGCTGGTTCCATCATTCTCTATGACCCCAATCATGATGCGGGTGTGGAGGGTAGTTGGATGGTGATGAGTCATGTGGTGTCTCTGTGGGCGTGTCATGGGGGATGTCGCTGCCGTGGTGCTGTCCACTATTCAAAAATTTGTTTAAGACAATATTGAGACATTTGGTGGAGGCTAATATTTTGTTGTCATTGTGCTTTTGTTTTTGATCTGAGTCCTGGTAGAGCAAAGTCAGAGGTAGCATTGATTGTCCCATGGCTGTGAGGTTGAGCTGCTAGAGGCAAGTGACAAGGGCTATGTTGGCTGTGGCAAAACAAGTTGAAGTGGAATGCAACCAGGTGTCCTGCCATGCATTCTGTAGCATGTCTTGGTTTGATGCCTCATTTCTGATGCAAGTAGCAATGGTGTCAAGGCATGCAAGGACTGTGTACAAGACAAGCATGGTTTGCTTGCTATTTCTCAAGATTGAATCCTGGAGCAGTTGTGTTAAATATCTCCCAGCTTGATGGCGGCACTGAAAAGGTAGGGGGTGGGGTGATTGCTGTCTGCCGTAGGTGAGGTGCTCTGGACATGTGTGAAGGCGCAACATAGGAGGACAATGTTTGCACAAACAAATAATCCTGTTTGTGGGAGTACGGTAGTGTTGATGTTGATGGTGTTGTCCACCTTGGTGAGGTTTTCCAATGCTTCTCCCAGGAGAAGTTCTGCATCATGTAACAAGGAGTCCTCAAGCTCGTTGCCACATCCTTTGATAGGAAGGATAAGGGAGAGGATGCTGAATCCTGTATTCTCTTTGGCGTCCAGAGCATTTCCTGCACAAGAAGTCCCTTGATGAGTCTGCTGAGGTTGCTGGGCCAGTGGACATTTTGTGAGATGAAGTCCTGTTTGGATGAGACATTGTCAAGAAGGTTGTTGGTGGCACTAGAGAGACTGGAGATTCATGTAGTTGCACTGTCCGTGGTGCCAATTTCTTCTGCAGTGTCTGTGAGGATGGGGGGTTTGATCAATCCTGTGGCTTCATTAAATGCTTCAAAGATGATTCGGAACCTTGCTTGACAGGTGTCAACCTGCAAAGCTGCAGAGGGTTGCAAAGGACTCTTCTATGTGGGAGTGGAACCTTTTGGTGTGGAGTCTGATATGAGGACAGATTGGTTGTTGGGCATAGTGGATACTACAACCAATGAAGCCTTTCTTGTTGCTGTGTTTGTGGCTACTGTGATGGCGTCCCAGTCCTCCTCCTCATTGTTGGTGGGGCCGTCACTTCAGATGAGCATATTTTCTCTCCACTGTTGGTCTTTCTTTAGTACAGGGAGCAGAGTTGTTGAATTGTGGCTTGCACAGACTGCAGCCACTAATAGTTTGGACCAGGCCAAGATGAGTTTACTCCAAATAGGTCCTGTTGTTTTGGAAATGTTGCAGAGGGCGTCGCGGACACTGTTGTCTGAGACACTCCCTTTGATGGTGGTGGTGCCATAGTGGAAGGGGGAGATGATGGGAATCTTAATGAACTTGAAGTGATCCATGTTGGAGTAGGCCTCTGGGAGTTAGTTGCTTAATTCAGGGACATTTGTGCATGCAAAATTTGGCCCTTAAGGAAGCAATCCGGTTGGTTCCTTGGCTGGCAGCAATGCAATGTTATTCCCAACACTTGCTGTTTTGATTTCAATGAACTTGGAGGTGGATGCTGAGTTGGAGGAGTTTCCTATAACAATGTTGTCCTTGTCGGTGAATTTTTCTGTGACAGGGAGGAGCATGAGGCAAAGTTTTTTGGTGAGGGAAATGAAGTAGAATCCAGAAAAAACATTTGGCTTGAGTAGATTGATATAAGCAGCACTTTCCATTTGGACAAGTAGTCAGCAATGTGTGCATTGTGAAGCCTGTGGGCTTGTTTGGAGTAGTGATGCAGCCCCTGTTGGACTTGGCAATGTATGTGCATGCAGCTATTGTGGTGCTGTTATGGGCTGATAAGGCTATAAAAGTGGATATGTAATGAGGACGTGATTGCGAGTGGCATGCCAGTGGTCAGAGGATGCATGAGGCAAATAAACGTAACATGTGGTTAGCCCCTAGGGGGTGGTGAGCATGACCGCAGCAAATGGCTAGTCATGATGTGAGGTGTATCTGGCAAGTTCAGCAAGTGGCATATGTGGAAGCTAAGGTGGTGGATCCATTCCATATGCAAAAAAGGGTCCATATGGGGTGTGATGGAGGCACAGCTGTATGAGGCTGAGGCTGTGTTCCAGGTGTAAGAGATGGCCATGGCAGGTTGTAATGTGGTTTGACCAATGCATCCCAGGCATAAAAAGTGGCCAAAAAGCGGGATGGTGGTTGGGACAAGACAGGGCAATGGCAAACAAGAGCATGTTGTGACACCATGGGACAATTTCATCTGACAGCAATGACACAAGGCAGTGGACCATGTGCATGCAACAAAGTAACATACCAACAGACATGGTAGATGGGAGAGGTTGCAAGGAAGGAGAAGGCAATATTTGCATAAAACAAAATTTACTTGAGCCCTTAGGCAAAAACACTGAAGGCTATTGGGATCAAAATTTTATGAGCTCAGTTGATCAGTTGATTGTGAATCCTGCATCCCACTCAACTTAAGGCACTACATGACCCACTAGGCAGGTGGGCTTGTGTGTCTTGTGATGCCAGTATGGTCTGACCTTGTGACTGCTGTACTCACTTTGATGCCCACATTGACTGTCTTTTGTCTGCCTACAATATTTTTTAACCATATGTTAAACCATTGTTGAAAAAACACCACAAAAAAGGAAGGTTATTACATACCAAAAAATGACATATTGTAGATTTAACATATGAATTTGTTACCAAAATGAGTACTTATGACAGTCATCAGTCATCAAGACTGTAGTTTTTCAAACATGAATTTGTTGAAAGGTACTATCTAAATGGATTAGTCACAAAATTCATATGTGCAGGTATAAGTGTACAAATGCATAAATATTTCTTGTCTCCCAAAATGGGCACATGATGCTCATGTCAGCATTCCCGTGGCTTTCTAGTCCCCTAGAAGTTTATGCAAAATTCATAAATATCAGGTAAAAACTTTCTGGATGTTTTAAAGCTCCTGAAACTTTTATGCAATTTTGTATGAATATTTTGCATGGATTCTACAAATTCTGTCAAGTAGGAATTATGTATGTAATAAAAAAAGATTTGAGAGTTTGTGGACCTCTAAGATTTTGTGGACCTCTAAAAATGACTCCCATTCCCTGTCATGCATGTTGAAGGTGGATCAGGAAAAAAATGTCATGTATGTTTTTTATGTTTTGTACACATGTACTCCAAAAATTCAATAATTTTTATGTTTTTGTGCATATTTATGTTGTCCATTGGAATTTTGTGTATTAACTTAAATACGCAAATATATTTTTTCATAAAGGGGGGGGGGCTTTGTAGATGACTGTGAAAGAGTCCACATGCCACAAAGTTCTTCAAAGTTTGCAGGCATCAGACAGACAAAAACAATTTGCAACATTTATGCATTCATGCAATTGAATTTAGGTATTGATCCAATATAGAAGCTTAGAAAACATAAAATGTGTTTAAAATTTTTAGTTGAGAAATACCAACATCAGACCTATTCTACACCTGTTTTGCCATCCCCTAGCAATAACACCTCTACTGGGGAATCTTCTCATTATCAATTCAAGCTCTTTCTTGTTGAGCGGTGTCTTTTTTGAAAAGGATAGACATATTTACAAGAACAAAATCAATTTTTGGAACAATCTTTTCTAGGAAGTATGGGTTAACTTGTTGGCTTTAGTTTTCCACAAAAGAACACAAACTATTGGTCTCTGGGTCATTAGTCTAGCAATTTGTTAGAGCTAATGCCCACTGGAATGCTGACCATACTCCTTTGTCCAAACTTCTAGGCATTGATCACCAAGCCAATGTACCCTTAGGCTTACATATGTGCTTGGACACCTAGCACTGCATTCATTGCCTGTTACTAAAAGTTTAGTTAGGATATCAGTTTGCTTCACCACGGACTTAGTACCAGGTTCAATAGTCCTAGCTAAAGCACTTTTGCCATTTCCCCTGTGTGAGGATATCATTGTTTTGAAATTTCTAATGACCTGAAAATCCAAAATTAATCATAGAACCAATCGTAGTACATCTTCCCTCTTGAGATATAAATCCTGCTCCCCTACAAGAGCAAATACAATTATTATTCTTGTTGCAAGCATGAGTAACAAAATTTCATATGATGATGCAATATCTATCATTGGCATACTACCAGCAGTTCAATCCCATATGTCAATATCTACAACCTTCTCAACTTAGAAGAAACCATCAACACACATCTGAGTATGATTTCTTCCACCCAATATTTGTTCTTAGATGGGCTGAAATGTTCAGTTAGCCAGAACTTTATAAGCTCCAAGAACCCAGGAGCAATACCCCTGACACAGGATATCCCAACACAACAGATGTTGAACAGGAGCATCAATTGTGACCTATGAAAACCTGAAATATCAACATGAATTATTCATCAAAATTAGGTGTGCTCTCTGTACAGCACTCAATAAAGCCACCACAGGAAAATTCAAACCAGTGCAACAAATCATTTCAAATATGTGACAGTGAAACTGCAATGGATGTTGCCAAGATTGACAACACCATCAAAAACCCCTTTGACACTAATAACTTACAAACCAATTGAAATGCATTTCAAATAAATTGAAGATGCCCAGATCATTGCAACTTGTGCAAATTTTGGAACAACTTGCCTTGTCTCATTATGTATGCATGAACAGTATCACTAATGCAAGTGTATTTTGAGATGAACTTAGTGATATCTACCACCAACATAACACACATAACACTGATTGGCCCATATTTGAAAAAACTTTGGCCACTGCATTAACAGAACAACAATTTCCCACATTCCTAAGGACATACAACATATTCCACCATTGCAACTAAATATCACTCCATCTCTACATTTGTCACCACTGTTGCCAACCTTGTAGCTTGATTTGCACAAGACAATGCTGCCATGAGCCAACTCTCTGAAACTAACCAAACCATGCAATAAAACCTAAACTCTGTCATGTAGGAACTTCAAGCAATCAAGCACCAATGGAACTACATCACAACACAAACACCACCAAGGCATGAAAGCATTGGACCCCAATCCTCCATTCATACAACACCTTCATACAATTCCCACCACCTCCACATGCTCAATCCCCATGTGTTCCACCCTCCACAACAACGCAGTCAACAGGAACAGGACCAATGATACAACACAGTATCAGCAAACAGATACCTCCACCCCCCTGATTTCAAACAACATCACAAGAGACAATTGCAGATTTTGAAAAGCACAACAAGAATAACGACATGGATACTGCAACAGGACACAAAACAACACACATGGGAGATATAATGGGGACACAGGATTTGGAATGTCATGAAGTAAGAATCTTAACCCATTCCAATCATTAAACAACTGGTACTACTGCTTCAGTTGAGAATACGATACTGATGATGAAGACCTCAACTGTTCATGAGATATGCGATATGCATCCACCAAATCTTTATCCTTTCATAGCGAAAGCCAACACACACCTCTTCCCTGGTGTAGGTCATTGCAGAGAACGAAAAAAATCCTGTCTAATTGAGCTGGACATCCTATCCATTATCTAGTACAATTGACTCTTCTGGGCAGCAGGGCTCAAAGATGCAGAATCCAACAATACTATGAACTGTAACCTATGCTGCTTTGCACCCAAACAACAAACTTGTCACTCCAGATGATGATGATGTTAATCATTATGACAAAACAGTGGGGCACTCCTACTGCACACAAGATGTTTGCAAATTGTTACCAAAAAAGGAATTTCAGACCCCAATGGACTATGGCATCATTAACATTCAAACAACTGGACCCATTCTCCTTCCAATGCATCAACAATTGACAAAAAACCTACAATAAATCCACTGCACATCACCCTTCCCAATAGTTACACCATTCCATCCACACATACTTGCCTCCTGGACACGCCCCAGCTCCCTGTAAATGCACAAATGGTCTGTATTGTGCCTGCTCTTGCACATTCATCTCTCATATCAGTCAAACAGGATGCAAAGTAGAATATAATACCACCAATTGGTATGTTTACTTCAAAAACCAAATCATCTTACAAGGATCACAAGATTTAAAGGCAAAACTATGGACATTGCGCTAACTTACCTAATGCTAAACCAATCTTGTGTCAGCAACAATTTGAAAATTCCTATGATTAGATAAATCAAAAACAAAGAAATTGGTTTGGATGTACTAAAGCAATAATTGGAAAAATCTAAATTTTTTGAATCTATCTCCAACATCACACAGATACCAATATAGCACAACTTGATCAAGCTCTACCACCAATGTCTCCTTTTACCATCCACATCAACATGGCTCATGGCCATCAACAATCATCACTTCAGTTAATGCTAGATGGTCAGGACTAACTGATACTGCTGTCCAGCAACACCTTTCAATATCAACATCAACAATAAAAGGACACACCTAGCAACCACTGCAGGACATGATATATTCAACAAAACCAACTAGAAGATGAAAATCATTGCCAGTAAACACCACTTCAAAGGGTAGCAAACTGGACACAGCCAACACCTTCTTCTGTTGGACAGCCATTGCTAATTCTAAGAATAAAATGGTATACATCAACTTGACCAAAAATGCAAATGCTCCTATGAAGGCAATAAATATATCTGTTGCATGCAACTACAACTTAAATGAAATCATTGTTTGCTCAATTCCAAACAGACAGTCCTTTATTATTGTTAACACATTTCAATCCATATGCAACATGTTCAACAAGAAGCTGCCATCAAACAACACCAAAGAGTTAATTATCCACAAACCCATCAACTATCAATTTGTTCCACCAAAAACCATAACATCAATACTACAGAAAAAAACAATTCAAACTTTCAAAAATTACTTCTTCAGTGCTTCATGCTCAACAGACCCAAATTTCACAATGCAACTACAATACCAATTCATACCTCAAGCTGAAAACTCCCTCATTTTGCTCTGCTTTGTATACAATGACCCCTCTATATGGCATGTGAGGACCCATCCAAATCTGCATGAAAACCTACATGAAAAAACACTATTTCAATCCCTTGATAAACATTGCAAAAATGAAATTGATTTGTGTTAACAATAAATATTCATAATCTTCAAAAGTTACAAAATAAAACCACTCACCTTGACAAACAAAAAGCAAGTGAGTGTGAATGGATGAAGTTAGCAATGGCAACATCCAACCTGTTCTCTGAAGTGGAGTCCAGCGCATCGGCATAGAGAAAGCTCTGGCGCTTCCTCAACTTCTTGTGCTTGCCTGCATTTGAGAGCAATGATGTGATGGTCAATTTTGACACACTCACATGTGTGGAATCATGGGCCCTCTTGCTTGAAGGACAAGGACTCTTGGAATTCTTCCTAAATGGCTTCACAGACATAGCAACCCTCTCATGGCGATTCCCCAACATTTGTGCTCAAGACAACAATACTTTGTCTTTAAGCAACTTTGAGGAATTTTGCTTGGAGTACAACTCCTCAAAGCAATGACTAAACATGGAGGGGATTTCAGCAGTGCAGCCCATAATATGTTTTTGCCCCTTAAATCTGAGGATGTGCAAGATTGCCTTTGTGGCATTGTTGAAAACAAAGGAATCACTTCAATGATGGCATTTCCACATTGCCATTCCATCTGCCTTGGCTCCCTTGGTAATCTTCTCACAATCAAAAATACTCTTGAGTGTGGGGGGAGATGCCACCATTGCTGCACCCTCAATCCTTACAACGGCAACTGTGGCCTCAACTTTGATAGCTGAGGGGATGCTATCATTAGCATTGTTGTCCCCAACTTGTAAAAATTAAAGAAAGCATTGAGACCAAGTTCTCGCAATGTAAAATTAAATACAAAAATCAAAAAATACCCATCTCTCATTTTAATATTCTCCTCTCCGTCCAGATACTCTCTTCTGTTTTCTTTTCCTCCCCAGCATCTTCCAAACCATTTTTCACCTTCTCTTTTCCCTTTCTGGACTTGAAAAGAGTTTCCATGATGGTTTGTCTTTGTCAAAAGCAGCAAAATTGGTGACAAAAAGTAGGGTCTCAGCAATTTGAGATTGTGGGCTGTCATTGCAGCTCACATCAACAAAAAAAGCAAGAGAGATTCAAGGCAATGCAACAATCAACCTCATCAATTATGGATTGGGCTGTACAATAGTTCAATTCCTATTCAAGCTATGGCTGATTGTTACCAGGTCCTCTGTTTGTCTTAAATTCTCAGGTAAGGAACAGCCGGTTTGTCACCATCACAAGTCTGGACTCACCCATGACCCACAGCAGTAATTTAAAAAATTATCAAAAAATTACTGCCATGAAAAATTACCATTTACTGGGTTCATCCCAGTAAATTACCAGTAAACACAGTAAATCACAGTAAAATAGTGGTATCTGCAGACCTAGACATAGAGCAATACTTAGGTGCAAGTAGACACAAATGAAACAAATATGTTTGACCAACTAACTAAAGATATCGATGGAAAGAACTTCACTATTCATGCAAGATACAAGAATGGATCATTTCTAATATCTTTTCTAGGAAGAAATGAAAAAATATGGAGCAATGGAGCAAATGCCATGTTAGTAATTTTGTGAATGAATAGTATTATGTTCCATCAACAGATGAAGAAAAAAATTGTTTTCCTTGAAATTAATGTTTGAAAATAATTAACAAATAAATTATGAAAAACTGATATGTTATATGTCATGGTGCTCTAAAACTTATTCTTCAAATGGAGTCAGACTAACTGGGTTGTGATACACAGTAAACATCTAATTTCTTGTTGCATTGTGCACTGATGGCATGTAGTTTGGTTGCATCAAAAAGTAGGAAATCACCTTGCCAAAGTGGTACTACAACACCCAATTTAGGGAAATTGAAATATGAAACCACTTCCACATCATCCTTGTATGAATTTTTTGTTCTGATCAATACTGTTGTAATTGAGTAACAAAAATCAAGGTCATTGTGAATCTGCAGGTGAACATTAATTCCAGAAGCAATTGATCAATACAGTGATCCCCTGTAACCATTTGCAAATAATTGACTGAAAATTCAAACGATTTCTTGCTTCATTTAGAACCGCCACTTCTTCATAAGAAATAAATTTCTTCATCAGATTTCACATTGCCATAAATAATCAATGATGGTGTCTTGGTGGTCACTAGATATACTCAAAAAATGATAGGTTAGTGCCAACAAACTTGTAATGGCTCTCTTTAGTTGAATGCCAGCAATGTAGTACTTGTTTTCATTTTCAGTGAAGACATGATGGGAATGTCCTCTTTGTAAACTATTGCATTGATTATGTTCCAAGTAGTCCAGCACATCACAGACCTTAGTGTGATGAGCTCTGTCTCCATTTCTGACAACAATGGAATGATGAACCTTGTTCCTTGGTAACAATGAAAATTTGGTTGCTCTAACATTGGTGATGTACTTCAACCCCAATGATGGATTGACATTGTGAATTGTTGGTAAAAATAGATCTCCATTTCCAACACTCAATGCTATCCATGGTAATGGAAGTTTTTCCAAAGGCTCATCTAGATCATCCTCTTGATTAGTTGATCCATCAACTACAACAATGTTAGATTTGATGAAGTTCTTAGTGTATCTGGTGGATGAAGTGGGTATTGAAGCATCAGTAATGTGATGGAAATGATTGTGGATGGCTTTGTCCTTCTTGTAAAGATGGCAGTTATGCAAGTGAACAATACACTTTTGATTGGATTTCAATGATGCTCCATAACCATCTTGGGAGACAGCAACCTCTGAAGATGGCATAGATGCAACAGCAATTTGCAGGCAACTAGGTGATTTGGCTTTGGGGATGTACCATATTTCTCTGGTTGATAGAACTGAGGATGCAACTGATGGTCTTGTGTTGTATGTGGACTCTTTGGACTTTTGTCCCCATTTCCCTCTATGTCATCCCATGTTCTAAAACAGTGGATAGAACTTAATTGGAATTGTTGAATGTCACAACATCTTAAAATTTAGCAACACTGACACTGACGCACAACATGTACAGACATGTTGGAAAAAAGCTCAAAAAGGGCAAAAAAACGTACTTCTGAGCATGTTTTTTTCTTTTTTTGTGTGTTATACTCCTCTTGTCCCAATGAATCTAAAAATGCAATAAAAAATGAAAAGTACCAATATTTTTTCTAGGGGTCATCGTCTGATACAGCCTACATATGAAATTCTCCAAAAAGTTGATATTTCAACAAATGACACATGTTGGCAGATTTTTATGACATCTGGCCAATATCAAAACATGTATAAGACATGTCTACAACTTTTCCAACTAGGCTATCAATTTATTAGAAGGATGTTTCAACCAGAATATAAGATGACTTGACTTCAAATAAGATGACACTGAAAATAGTTTAGTTTTGTACAATTGTATTACATTAATTCATTTTGAAATGATAAATAGACAGATACCAGTAGTGAATGGCCATCAACATGCAATTCACATTAATGGCCCAAAATAAAAAATTGTCAAGCCAAAACAACAAAAGATTAACAGGCTCCTTCCATGACACCACTGCAATACTACCCAACGCCCTCACAATCACAAGCATGCAAAAACATAAAAAAATACAATGTGAGGGAGCGGTTACAAATCATAACCGGCCTTTTACATGCATCATGCCAATTTTAGAGCAAAAAAAACAAAAATCAGCCAGCTCCCTCCATAAAACCTCCAGCAATACCAACCAACATCCCAACAATCACAAACATGCAAAAGAATACAATGTGAAAGGGCAGTGACCAGTCAAAACCAGCTGTCTACTTACAAATCATGTCGATGGCCCAGAATAAAATGGTTAACAGCCAAAAAAAATTAGCCCGCTCCTTCCACAAAACCATTGGCATTACCAACCACCACCCCCACAGTCACAGACAAAGCAAAAATAATTGAAAGTATACAAATTGAGGGGTTGGTTACTGGTCGTAACCAGTGCCGTCATACCCTTGCCCAATGCCACAGCCAATTTTGAATCATATGAAAATTCCACGGCACAGGCAACCTTTCCTTTCCCATGCAATCTTCTGCAGGCATGACGTACTGTCCATCATGCTGACTTTGGCATAAGTTTACTTGAGGAAAAGCCAATGCAAAGTCCTATCACAGTTGGCCAGTGTGCAAATCAATGGCTGCATGGCTGAGTTGAATTTTGCGCTGCAAGGGAAGAAGGGAATGTGTTTCCCACAGTGGTTAAGGTTCTACAACCACCAAAACCAAGACTTTGACATTTTCATCCAATTGCATCACCTGCAAGGGATGTTCCACCCCTCCTCCTGCAGGGTTGTTGTTGTGTTTGGGGAAGAGGGCTGAAATGTGGATGAGGACCTTGTACTGCCAGGATGGACAATTGGCATGGGAGGCAGAGGGTTGAGATGACGTCAAGGATGACTGAGGTGGATCAAGCACAATAAAAGCTCCATAGGGTTCATTCCAGTGAAGATTTGGCTGGGTTGATAGGGCAATGGGGGGAGGGGGTTGAAAGATGGTGGGAGGAAGACAGACAACAAACATATGAAAATGCACAACAATCAACAGTCAATCAGAATCTTGGTGTTGGTGTTTGATAGTAAAATTGTTGCAGGATGACAGCAGCATCATCATGGTTGGCACAGAACTTGTTGCTTGCAAGTTTTTGTTGATTGTTGCATTATGGTGGATGTGAGATTTTGATACCAAAGCTTAGAGCCCTCAAGATACAGTGGCATAAGAAAATTTGAACCTATTAAACGGTTGGCACCAGTGCCACATTCAATGGACAAAAAAGCGGGATTGGTTTGGGTGTTGTCCTTTCCTTTAATAGGAATGTCATTAGTTATTCTCTCTTTCTAGATAAT
>JALLPE010000822.1:0-14497 GCA_036940025.1 Conticribra weissflogii | reverse complement strand
AGAGGATCTGCAAACTTAGTGGAACTGTGGTCTAACTGATTGCCTGGTTGTGGCTGTATGATAAGTTCATGGGTCTGATAAACTAGAAATATATTAGGTAAGTTGTAGGTGGAAATTGGTCATAGCCTGGGTGATGTCTTACAACCATATTTGTCTGGTCTGATCTATAATAAAAATTGTAAGCTACACTGGTGTTCTCTTTTTGTGGATGGGATTTGGGATTCATGTGATGTTTTGGTGATTCACACATCCAGCTTGCCTCACTACTGAATTCCTACAACTGTAGCTGATGCTTCCATGAAAATGCAGGAAGATACTTTCTTTGACAAATACTCCCTCCTGTTGGTATAAACCATCATTATGGTTGTATTTATCTATTAGTTAGATGCCTTTAAAATTTAAATTACTGTCATTATGAAAATAGTGTTCAGGATCAAAAATGAGACAAATTTCTGCATTTTTGCCCGTTTATGGACCGATTTTATTGTATCAAGTAAAGTATTTACTATTTTACTAATATTTTACTACAAAAAAACTAGCTTTGCCCTTCCAAATTTTTTCATGCTCCACGCTCCACAAGATGAAGAGAAAATTGTTAAGACGACTTTTGACCTCAGCAGTCTGCATTGTCATCGCCTTCAACTTTGCGGCCCCAAACATCTCGCCTCTGTCGTCAGTAAATCTTTGTGACTGCGATTGCAAAGTAAAACCTCTCACAAGTAACACTCTATTCGGTCCAGGAGAAATAAATCGTTTACGTCGCAACATTGCATTGGGGAATCCTTCTTGCTACGAGAGACATTTTGCAACATTTGCCGACCATTTCAAAAAGCGAATAACCAACACCAAACGCCATCTTTTCCTACACGTCCCTAAGACTGGAGGAACAAGCATATGTGAGCTTGCTGAAAAATCCGGAAAAGAAGTCATACGGGATAATGAAACAAATTGTTGGGAAAGGGAACATTTCTGGCCATTGTGGTGTTGCTACGAGTTCTCAGCGAGACCATCGTTTGGATCGTGCAGAGAATTTGACGGTACACTTCCAGAATTTGTGATGAATGAAAATTTCTTGGATTACCCTCTTTGTATGGAAAATCGCATATATTCAACACTGGTACGTGACCCTGTCGACCGTGTCATTAGTCATCAAGTTCATCTTCGGCAGTTGGATCAAGGAAACACGTTTCACGATCGGTTGAATTTGGGAGTCTTTAATCACTTCAATTGGGCACTTACGGCGGGGCTCCATTTGAACAAGAGCAACCCCATATTTTTTTCTCCTGTTCGCGAGAACTTGGAAATTGCCATGGATACAATGTCCAGGTTTGATTTCATCATCGATTTATTTCATAATGTTACTTGCAATTTGAAGGTGATGAATTTTCTGGGTTTTGGCCACTTGATTGAAATGCCGAGAAAAAACAAACTAAATGGGACGAAATCCAGGGTCGTTGTGGATAGGCAAATGCTTGAGGATTTTAATTCGTTGGATAGAGAACTCTATGATTACGCTTTGAAAATTGTTGGTGTTGATTGCGAGTTTTTCCTTCGATTATAATTATTATTGAATAACCCATTGGAAATGATTTATTTGTCACAAAACTTAGAATGAGGGTAGTTGCAATAGCGCTAGATGATCCAATCCTTGCAAACTATTTCGTCAGAAGGTAAAATTTCTGACATTTGAATAACGTTGCAAGACACAATTAGTAAAATGGAAGCTATTTATTTTAGTTGGAATGTCATATTCCAACAAATTTTATCCCCAAATGAGATAAATTTATTTGGGGGGATACAATCATTTTTTCATCAGTAATATAATTCACAAAAAAGCAAAATGGTATCGTTGTCAACCCATTTCCTTCATTCGTCCTCCTCTTTATTTCCCAAAGCTTAAAAGTAAAATATAACAAAATGAAAAGAACAAGATATCAAACAACAAGGTTGAAAAATTCCATTCGGATAAAAAAGAAATGAGAAACAGGGCAGAAAAGCGCAAGTAAATATTGAATGGCATGCCCATAAGTAGTAGAAATCAGCATAAAACAAAAAGGAGGACACGCACCACCAGCCACAGACCCGATCATCAAAATCCCCAATGCAGGCTGAGTCACCCGTTCAAAATTCATGTTAAAGGCAATCTGAACCGCATCGTTCCCCAAAACGGTCGAACAGAAAATTCCCGCCAAAAACCAAACCAATAATGCAATGACCACGAAGAAATCGATGGTAACGAGTGTGGATATGGCGTCGAAAATTTTATCTTTGATGGAAGATTCTTGCTCTCGTTCGTTCTGAAGCATTTCGCCATTGTTACTGCCGCTGGAGTTGGAGGAGCGCATGCGACGTGCATCGGCGAGGAGTTGTTCGAGCGAATCGTCGTTAGTTCTGCCACCGACTGGGGTCGGGGTGTTGAATTCCTCTTCGTCTTCGTCATCGTAATATTCCCACTCTTCGTCGTCTGCTAGTTCTTCGTCGTCGTCATCGTTGTCGTTTACTGCGTCAGTTTTCGCCGCGGGGGTCGTGGTTGCAGTATCGTCGCCGGAGAGAACATCACGAATGTCTCTCACTTGCATGACCACCGTATTTTGTTTTGGTTGTTCCCTTGGTTCTGGAGGAGTTTCCTCTGGTTCTGGTAACGAGGCTGACTCCTTTTGCTCCGTTAGATCTGTTTCGGCGTCGGTTGTCGATGAAGAGGTGGTAGTGAATTGTTTTCCGTCTTTGCGTTTTCTTCGCTTTCTAGACGACGAGGAGGAGGCATCGCTGTCACTTGACAAATTTAGTTTTGAGAAACTGAGGTAGGACGAGATAGGTGGAATGGACATAGTTTTGAGTTGGTTGGGGGCACTCAAGCGATGAACATGTCGGGTTGGAGAGGTGAAGCCCGAGGCAGATAGGATGACAGAGGCTGCGGCGATGAGTAGGTACAATTTCATGGTTGGAAAGACGATAGGAAGGCCGATAGGCTATGATACAAAATATTATCTCCCTTGAGAGGAGAGATATCGTAGAAGGGAATTCAATCCTTTAATACTGATTCGCTAGGACTGATCCCAGCCTAGTCTCTGTGTAATTTTTATATTAGAATGTACCGTATCTTCTTTGCTCTCCATATTGAATATCGTTGTATTGTACCCCAAGATAAAATATTATATCGATCTCAAGGTTCAACAACAACAGCTTGTCCCCCTGGTGTTTCGTTTTGACACTTCTCAACCGACGGACTGACGTGAGTGCGAGTAAAGGGTAAGCGTGTCGGCACCAAAGATACGATTCGAAGCAATAGATCCAAAGATCCAAAGATCGCAAGCGATCCAAGAATTCACTGGAACTCACAAGAATTCTTCTCCATTTTAGTGAAAGTCCCTCTTTATCTGCGTTTTTCATACGTAGTACTGTACTGCCCCCTACTACTTACTACATACTTCTAATAGTTGTTATTTTCCCATCCTCCATCACAAAAAAACACATCACCAACCGCCGATAAGAACCAAAGAGGGAGAAACAAAAACCAGCGGATGCACGCAACATGAAGCGCCGCCCAATATTCTTTAATTTTATCTCACCCAAAACATCCTCTCGATCATCCAAGGATTCTCTTTCTGTCCCCATCATTCTCTTGACCATCGCGGCCATCGTCCCCTTCTTGCCTCAATCAAAGCACCAGTCTCTGGTACCGAATCTCGTTGCGAACGCATTCTCATTCAAGCCACATAATCCACGTCCCCGCCATCATCCATCCCATCTAACCATGTCCACCCCCACCATCACCCCCGAAGAAAAACCACTCCACAAAATCCGCGCCGGATTCCTCGGCTGCGGCACAATCGCCTCTTCCATAGCCACCTCCCTCGCCAAACCCGACCATCAAACCCATCTCGCCCAAAACTCCCTCGCTTTGACCTCCATTCACGTCACACGCCGATCCGAATCCAAATCCAACGCATTGAAGGAGAGATTTCCTGACGTCGTGACGGTATGCGAAACAGCCGAGGAGGTGGTGAGGAATTCGGATTTGGTGTTTTTATGTGTCCTGCCCCAACATGTCGAGGGGGTGTTGGAGGAGTTGAAAGAGAAGGGCGTTTGGAGAAAGGGGGAGCATACTTTGGTTTCCTTGGTGGTGAGTCTGGTATTCCTCTCGTTGGATGTTGTGATACGACTTGATGTGCAACAATTTTTATTCTAATTATCATTGGTTGCTCCATCATGGACGTTCATATGTCCTGAACCACATTGACTAACCACACTGATACATACGTAGTCGACGAGCAAAGTCGACGACCTCATCCAAAAAACGTCCCTCCCACCAAACCACGTCTACAAAATGATATGCCTTCCGCCCATCGCCAATCGAGAGGGATGCGCCCTCCTCCAACCGCCGGCATCGAATCCGGAAACCGGCCTGCCCTTTCTGAAATCCATGCTCGATGCTTTGGGGGGTTGCGTGGAGTGTCCGACGGACGATGCCATGAATGCCATGATGATTCCGGGGTGTATGATGGGGTCTATGTATGGTGTTATGAGGAATACCAGGGATTGGTTAGGTGTGTGATTTTGTTCATTTCAATGGTTCTTTGTTTTGATTTGTTGTGGCTTGCTTTCGTTGTGTTCGTTCTTCTGCTTGCAGCGAACGACGAGAATGAAAACGACCATCATTTGGATTGTCGTCGTGCATGGTGCATCGTCACGCAATCAACCTGACCGGGACATTGCGTCTGCATCATCATTTACTTACACCTTTGCAATCCACGAACAACTGACTCGTCCTAAAACTATCAAACACAACACATTCAAACCTCACCTCCTCCAACCAACATTCAAACTTGAATTCCAACTCCAAAGTCGACAAAGGAGTACCCCCTCAAGACGCCAGCTACTTCGTCGGACGATCCTATCTCAGCATCGTCCAAGACGCCGAACGAAACTGCAGCGATCCCCACCGCTTCGACGAACTGATTGCGGAACAAACCCCGGGAGGATTGAACGAGGAGGGATTGAGGAATTTGGAGAAGCACGGTGTGTTCGAGAGGTATGATCGAGCCATGGATGCAATTTTGAGCAGGTTGGAGGGTAGAACGGATGGGAATCTTGATTTGGAGTGAGAAATGTCGAGTATTTTTTTCTTGAGTGATGTTGGGGTATGAAGTTCTGGAAACCGCTGACTTAGTGACTTTGTAAGGAACGATGAAAAAAATCATTTTCTTGCAGACTTTGGGTGATAACATAATCAACCAATTCAATTCGTATCACACTGTAATCAACACAACTAACTTGAACACGAGAGCGCAAAATAAAATGCATATAAAGCTCATTGAATTTTTGACAGCAATTAATCTATTTTGAAGTCATCATCATTTCGTCTCGCGTCATCGTCGTAAAATTCTTCGAGATTATACCTCATTTCAAAAAGTTCTCAACCATAAAAATCATGACCATCAACTCCAACTCCAACACTTCCACGTTCCCTCTCACGCTCTCTCTCCCTCCATCTCCTCTCCGCCTCAAACCCCTCATCCTCCGTCGGATACTCCCTCCTGCAATACGGACACGTATTGTGCTTCGTCAACCAAGCCACGACACACCCCTCGTGAAAGACGTGTCCACACAACGGCAACCGAACGACGGTATCCCCCGCTCGAAAGTTGTCCGTGCACACCGGACAGGCGTTGCTCTCCTTGGGTCGTATTCGGATCCGGCACGGTACGAAGCCGCAACACTCTTTCTGTGGATGCAGATCGCGATTGGCGGTTCGTGCGCGTTCGTCCGTTCCCATCGTCGCATCCTCCGTCGCGACGGTCGTTCCCTCCCCCATCGCCGCGGGACTTCTCGACGCCCATCGAATCAACCTCTCGCCATCCTCCCCGCGAACCATCACCACCGGCACGCGCAAGCCGAACGTCTCCGCTTCCCCTTTTGTATCTTGCATGACGTAGGGCCACACCTCCGATGGACGACTTTTCGTCGTTCCCCGATTGCCGACGATGACTCCGATGCAGGGAGATCGATTCGCGGACGATCCATCGGCGTCGGCTCCTTCGTCGTCATCGACGTCACCGGCGCGTTGGCACGCCAACGCCTTCTGGACGAAGGTGATTCCGTCTCCTCGTTCCACGTACCCTATGAAGGGGATGCGATGTTTCCGCAGGATTCGGATTCGATGGAGCGTCGAAGGGGATAATTTCCCCCCTTTGGTCGTGAGGGGTGAGCAAATGACGAGGGCCGCTGCGGCGGCGGCGGCGTGGAAGGAGTTCTCCGGCATGGAGGCGGTAGTCGTTGGTGCGGCTTTGGAATATGCCGTTGATGTTCTAGTGTCTGCATCGCGGTGGCGGACGAATTCTCCGGGTATGGCATTCAAAACCAACAATTCTTGTGCGGAATCGGATGTCGCAGGGCGTTTTCCGTGGGCTTCTAGCGACCGCGGCTCCGACAGAATCACGGACGCATCGAACAATTCGGCACTCTGTTCGGTGAGCACCGTTTTTTTATTCTGAATTTCCTTCAAAACCTTCTTCGAGACGGGATGATGTCGTGCGGGGCCCGCTTGGGGGTTGAGTGCCTCGGGGGGGAGGAGGGATGCAATGTCCGCGAGATTGCTGTTGTCGATATCGTTGTTGGCGTTGTTTCCATGGAGTCGAATGATGTTTGCAGTGCCATCGTCGTGGGTGTTGCGTAGATAATGGTCGAGGAGGGGATGCATTGCCGTGATGTTATGATTGGCAATATTGGCATTGGCGTTGGCGTTGGCGTCGTCATTTTGGGTGGTTCGTCGACGATTATGCCCTCCACGAGAACCGTCACGGGGAGGAAACGACGACGGCTGTGACACGCGGGAGATGGCACCGGCGGGAAGGGAGGTGAGTTCGTCCCCGCAAGTCGTGCACATGTTGTCGGGATGGGAGGGGGAGGATTCTTCGCAGGTTGGACACCATGACGGGGATGACATGGTTTGATGGGCTTGGAGTTGTCTCCCTGAAATTATAATATTATCGGCGCTATTGTACTACGAACTCTATCGGACCAAATTTTAAAAAAAAAGGCTGTGCAGCTCTGCTCTCTGGTAAGGTATCGTACCCTAGAAAAATATCTTCCAATATAAAAATTTGAAATCTTTGTGTCTCCGGCTTGATGCTGGAAGTGGACTTTCCATAGAGAGAGAGAAAGGGATTGCGATGACGCTTTGCCTGTGATGTTTGTCTGTAGCGGGGTCATTTTTCAACTCTTCTTGACTCCGTCAATCCAAGAATAAGATTGATGATTGTATTTATTCCCATGTGTGATGGCTTTTGCCAAGGGAGTGGTGGAGTTACACATTTTCCATGCGTGATGCATATCGTCGAGAGTTACGGGAGACCAAAAAACGCACACATCACAAATCACAAGAAAACTCAACAAATCCACATACATACATTGACTACATATTATACTCGTTTTTTTCTACTCCTCCTCCATGTCATGGAAAACTTCCTCCATTCATCATCGGCAATCAGCAAGCACTCTCCTCCAAAACCTCTGTAGTCAGTACTACTGTACCATACGTAGGGGTTGCATGCTTCCTTCGTCGAGACTGCTCGCTGGATGGCCCCTGCCAGCGGGCAGTCCCACTTTTCCGTGGTGGCCGGCTGGCCGGCCATTATGGAATATTGTGGTCATAATTTTTGGTTACGACTTGTCGAAAGACCTCTCTCCCTTCACCAACCCCATCCTCGCAAGACAGTGTTCACGGGGCTGATCTCCGATCGACCTCATCTCCATCTCGATTCGCTCTCGGGTCCGAAACTTCTTTCCGGCCATCGGCGCTGCGTTTTCATTCGATCCATCCCACACAAACGTAGCCGAGATTGTAATCGTTTCGAATTCGATCAATTCGCCGAGTATACCCCCCGCATTGGTCATCAACTTTTACATCACTCGTCATGGGAGCCACTGAAATGACTAGCTCCAGCGGCACTGCTGCCACCACGCCCCTCGCGTCCAAGCCAACTCCAACTCCAACTCAATCCCACGCTCGCTTCAACGACAATGACAACGACAACAGCGACCTGAAAGAAGAAAATGCCGAAGACATTCGATCTCCCAAAGTCTTAATTCTCGGGTCGAACCAGGCATTGCAGCAAATCAAAATCGTCGAACACGCCATTCGACTCGCCGCGACCAGTGCAACTACGACAACGCCCATTGCATCATCGACATCCGCGACCGCGACGTCCCCATCGTCGAATACCCGCATCGATATCGAATCGCCGAAGGTCCTCTACCTCGGCGCCAGCTCTCTCCATTCTTGCTATTCCGACGACGACGACGGCAACCACCATCCGAACCCAACGCAACACACACAGGACGAGGAATGCCATCTGTCCGACTCCCCAGAATACCAAACGTCTACGTCCCAATTCCAAAACCATTTCCGATGCCCCATTCGATTTCACGATCTCTCCCTCAAAGACCACGAGAGCATTCGTCGCTCTTTAGAATCGTGGGCGGATATCGTCATTTGCGATTGGGGAGAGGATTTTCGGCATGGGGAATGGATCGAGAAGGTTGTGCGAGAAGTGGCGTTGGAGAAGGATTTGGTGGTTTGCGGTGTGGTCAGTGTGATGGGGAAGGTGTTCGAGTTCACCACTCCGTTTTCGGGAGAGGAGAAGCAAATGGAGCCTATCGACGGCAGCAACGAGACCATGATCAAGTTCGAAGCGGACTCGCCCGACGAAGACAACGACAAGAACGATTGGATATGCATCCCACCCGACACCGCCGTCTCCCGAATGAAACGAGCGCAAAAACTCCTCAAACAGCAAACTCTCCTTCGTCATCCACACCAACGGATTATCGCCATCGACAACCTCTCCGCCCTCCTCCTCACCGGACACCACTCCATGGCGATTTCCGGAGACGTCAATTCCACCTGTCACATACTCGCCTTGGACGATTCTCAAAACATCATATCGATGCCCTTGCCATCGAATTGGACGGAACCCATACCGACATTGGAATTGTTGGAATTGCATGCTCCCGCGAAGGCGCCGCATCTGGATTCGTTGGAAGATTTCGTCGATACGGATTTCGTGATCGCCGGGGATGTTGCCGAGATGATGACGTCCTCGACGACGGCCGATACCGCCATCGGCACTGGAATCGACACCGCCGATAGCAGAGCAGCCACCGGCGCAACCGAAACCCCCGTGGAAGCAGTCCCAAAAATAGTTGCCGCCGGAAGAATGAAAGCCCTCCAAATGAAACCCATCGTCGAGAAAATCATCCAACTCTCCAATGTGCCCCTACCCAAACTCCTCTACATCGGCACGGCCAGTTTCGATCGCACCGATAAATTTCTCATGTGTACGCAAGCATTTCGGGAGTTGGGATGCGAGATCCGTCGTTTGGATGTTTCGGAGGAGGATACCGTGCCGAGTCCGGAGGAGATGAGGGAGATGGTGGTGGATTGGCCGGAGGTTATTTTGTGTTCCGGGGGAAATACTCTTCATGCCCTTTTGAGGTGGAAGGAGGTTGGTTTGGATTTGCTTATGAAAGAGTCTGGACTGAATGGTGAGTTCATTATTGGGTTAGTTAGACGGAAACTGAACAGATTTTACATTACGTTGTCAGTTTTTGTTTGCCATCCTGTATGTTATAGTTTACAACGAATCTTCTCACGTCAATTGTCTGCTCTTGCCATCACCTCCAGGAACCGTTCTGTGCGGTGCCAGCGCCGGAGCAGGATGCTGGTTCTCCAGTTTACACACCGACTCCCTACGACCCGACAACACCAAAAACAGAGAACATGTCCTCAACGAACTCACGGAAAAAGAACTCCAGGACTGGGATTACGCCAAAATATCCGCCCTCGGCTTCATCGATGCCATGTGCGTACCCCATTTCGATGCCACCGGAACCAACGGAGCCAAACGCGCCGAAGATGCCGAGCAGATATTGCTGGAAGATCCATCGACCTCGGTCATCGGCGTCGACGAAAACGCCGCGTTGGTGGTGGTCGGTGGCGATGCCATGGCCATCAGCGGTGATGGCAAGGCTACCTGCCACGTCATGATGCCGCTCGAGGAGACGGGAGAAGTCATTTCGGCGCCGATCCCGACCCATTGGGAAGAACCCATTCCCATGGAAGAAATTCTAGAATTGCCGGCCCCGGCATCAGCTCCGCACTTGGAGTCTCTCGAAAAGTACGTCGATACGGATTTCGTCATCGCCGATGACATTGCCCAGGAATTGGCATCGTCGGAGGCTGCCACGAGCTGTTGCGACGAGAGGGATGCCGATTCTTCCGCTGCGTCTGCCGTCGTGCCCAAGATCGTCGCTTCGGGCAACGAGAGAGGCATGCAGCTCAAACCCATCGTCGATAAGATCGTGGAATTGTCTGGAGTAGACCTTCCGAAGGTCCTTTACATCGGAACGGCATCCTTCGATCGCACAGACAAATTTTTGATGAATACCAAAATGTTCCGCGAAATGGGATGCGAGATCCGTCGTTTGGATGTTTCCGAGCAGGATACCGTACCGTCCGCGGAAGATATGCGCGAGATGGTCGTGGAATGGCCACAGGTGATTCTATGCTCCGGCGGAAATACCTTGCATGCACTGATTCGTTGGAAGGAAGTCGGTTTGGATATACTCATGAAGGAGGCCGGAATGGAAGGAAAAGTACTCTGTGGTGGCAGCGCCGGTGCGGGCTGCTGGTTCTCGAGCTTGCATACCGATTCTCTTCGTCCGGACAATACGAAGAATAAGGAACACGTCCTCAACGAATTGAGCGAGGAGGAATTATCGGATTGGAACTACACCAAGATTTCGGCGTTGGGATTCATCGATGCCATGTGTGTCCCCCATTACAATGCATGTGGTACCAATGGAGAAAAGCGTTCGGAACACGCGGAGAAGATGTTGCTCGAGGATCCTTCCACCACCACAGTGATTGGAGTGGATAACAATGCCGCTTTGATGGTGCTCGGGAATGATGTCATGGCCGTGAGCGGAGATGGCAAGGCGACGTGTCATGTGATCATTCCGGATGAGAAAACGGGAGAGGCGATATCGGCTCCGTTGCCGACGGATTTGGAAGAGTTGATACCCTTGGAGGATGTGTTCAAGCTGCCTTTGTCGGAGGCCAATTCTGTTGCCTCTGATTGAACAAGGGAGACTCGCAGCAATGCAGCCTACATTCAAGGCAGCTCTTGATACATTGGAGACGATAAGAAACATGCAACTATGATGCAGTACTAGTAATAGCTAGGTATTAGGTAGAATAACTCATATTCGATTAAAGCGAAATTATGCTTTGTCTTCTCTGGAGAGATGATAGAATTTTAAAACATGTATTTGTTTCACTAAAAGTTTAAGTAGCTTCAATGTTATTGCCCCAGCCAATCCGAGTTTATTTTTTCATTTTTTGCATAATTCATAACGTGTTTTTTTTACAATTTTCTTAACAAGTACTAAGTAACGAAGCATTGTAGAGTACGAAACGAAAAGTATTTTATGACACTCGCACAGAGTCGAGAAGCAACTTCATAAAATATAATAGTAGTAGTATTAATGGAATGAAGTGTGAAACCAATATTGTTTGTTCATTAAAAAGGAAAAAGTGACAAAAAATTTTAGTTGTAAGAGAGGGTGCTTGGTTAACATGCCGGGCTTGACTGCTAATAATTAGCAGTCAATCTGACCCCAAATAAATCATTGTTTCATAGGCCTCACGATCCATTTGATGCATCAGAGTAGTAGTTCATTACGAGAACTTTGACATATCTTGCATTTTTTGCTTTGGAGCAGCAATGAGTTGTTCTCCTCTTGCAACAGAACAATTGAAAAAAATAATATGGCAAAATACAGCTACTTAGCTGTCAACTTTGGGCCCATTGCAACAACTCAATTTTAGTTGACATCATTCATGATAAAATATTGCAGATAACATGGAGATTTTATCCATGTATGGTAGATTAAATGAAATTTGACTTCAGCTAGTAAAGTATTTAAATTTGTATATTTTTCCTTTTTCATGAGTCCAAAATCTTGCACTGTTTCAAAGCCAAAATAATGGCAATTACCATGATTAAAATAAAATAGATCTAAATTATCAAAAAAAATGATTAAAGCAGCAGTGGTTTTTGGACAACGAGCATCACTGTGCAGCATTGTCTGCATTGCCATGAGGCCTCAGGAGAGCCTTGAGTCAACTGCTGTCAATGGAACAGCATTTGTCCCCTTATTGGACCCTGACAACCTCTCTTAATGCTGACAATTGTTTGTATGTCCATTGTGGACCACTGGGAAAGGGTTTGATGGGATTGTGGTCAATTAGGAGCCCAACCAGACCTAAACCCCTGACCTGGCAATCTTGTTATGGGAACCATGGCATGATGGCTGTTTTTTTGCATCAGCTCTGGTGTTCTGAACCACAAAAGCTTGTTGCAGAAGCTTATCAGAAAGTAGTGAGTCCTCTGTTTCAATCTGGAGAGATGAGATGAAGATTGAGTTGTCACTGAGTTCATAAAACCCTACAGTTAATGCGCATTTTGACTACTTTTTATAGCATTTGGGATGTTAACCATGGTAGTTTCCAAAGATTTTTCTTATCATAAATTCAAAATCTTTCTTACCTGGAAAGTACTAATCTTGTCTGTTGATATTAGTTGAAAAAGTACATATTACTCTAAATGGAGGTCAATACTACAAAATCTATAATAATATATCTGTAACTCTCATTGTACCATGAGTTGGTGTATAATCAGATGTCATCAACTCAATTTGTATTGGATGTTACATAAGGGATACAATGTCTCAGAGTTGATCACAAAAAAGGAGAGCTAGAACCAAGTCAAAATATAAATAATATTACTGGGGGAAACAAGGTTTGGCCCTATAAAGCCTGCCTTGTTAAATTGTTGACTTTCCTTGACAATGATGAGGAATACTCCATTGACACCACCTTCTCCACTGATTGCCTCTACCAGATCTCCCTCTTTTCTTGACTGAAAAGCCTATGGAGTCTCTACTGCCACTCAATTGGTCTGCCCAATACAGGCACATTCTGTCATGCTTGTATTCACAAAAAATCCATTTCAAAATTCATCCCTGATTACCACCCCAGTTGGGATGAGATCCACCAAACAGGGAACCCAACCAAATCCAATGTTGTAAATGATGTTATTTCAAAGGAAAAAAGTTTGCTGTGAGGGGGGAAGGGGTCCCATTGCAGAAGTATCACCCTATCAACTGGGAAGAGTTTGTCATGATGCTCCTTGCCATGCATCATTTATTGCTATGACCATGTTGCAATTTTGATATCATCTGTTTTGACCTTCCAATGGCAGCTGATTGGCCACATTGATGATGCAATGAAGCTGGCAAAGTTTACCATCAGCGTCCTTTGTAGCTATCCTTATACTTTGCTACTTAGTTGGAAATGTCCCGGACATGTCCCAGACATGTCCTTGGGACAGGGACATGTCCAAAAATCCTGTTGACAGAATTGGATGACCGGCCATATTTTTTGCAAAATTTGCTGTGTCTGCAGTGTGTCCTTGGAGTCAGTCATGTGTCTGCTCCTCCACCTGGAATGAAAAAAATTTGCAAATCAACCAAATCTTCCAAATTCACATTCAAAAGATTAATTCAATTCCTCTGTATTAAACATACTTCTGAATTTCTTCTTTTGCAAATACAAAACAATTACTAATTCCAAAATGAAAAAATTGAGGTGGCAACAAAAGATTTGCTTTGAAAACATGAAAATTGTGTCACAAAGCAAATCTCATCTCTCTCCCCTTTGTGCCCTCTTGATCCCCAATAAAATTCATTTTTTTCTTTTTTTTCTTTTTTTCGCTTTTTTATTTTTCATTTTTCATTTTTTGACAAATGCTTTGCCATAAAATTAATTTGTGGTAGATAGTATGTCAAATTATTTATCTGATTTTAAATCAATTTTAATTTTAACAAAAAAAAATTTGTTTTTGTTGTCCTTGCAGAGTGCAGATTGTTGTTATGGCGCCAACATTGTCATGTTTCGAGGGCGCCCCCCATGGCGATGGCTTTGATGGCGCCTCCCATGGCAAAATTAAACAAACTTGTCATTTTTGGCAAGAACTCTTCCTCTTGATCCTCCATTTAAAGGTTAAAACAAGTCCCTAAAGAAGACAAGTTTTCTTAAAATGAGATGCACTTTTAAAATTGTGAAATCTTATCTCAGACATCTAATGACCCCTGATGTATGTATTTTGAAACCAAAATAGGGATTTTCAAAAACATATTTTTGGGGGAAATGAAATTCAACACCAAAATAATTCCCCAATATGTGATCCCAAAGTTTTTAGTTGTTCCTGAAATCAAGTGAAATGTGATGAAACAGGCATTTAGGCCATGGTAAAGCTAACTAATTGTCCTAACTAAAATTATGGGCTATTGGTTAGTAGCAAGCAATGGGTGTAGTGCTAGGTGTCCAATCACAGATATAAGCATCATGGTATGTTGGCTTGGTGGCCCATGT
>JALLPE010000821.1:0-13607 GCA_036940025.1 Conticribra weissflogii | reverse complement strand
GAAACTGGACTATCACATGAAAAGGAAACAAATCAAAGTTAGTATCTACCCACCTTATATGGCCCGAGGAGTTTTCCAAGCAGTATGAATAGAATGCTTCGCGGAAAATAATTGATGATAATAAAAAGTCACTTAATTGTAAACATTGTTTATCGATTTTTTAAGGTCAATAGTCACGAAATTGACATTAGGTACTCACCTGCTAAAATAAGCAAAGATAACCGACCCAACAATTATTTGCCAGGAAAATCCGTTGTTATCAGCAGTTCTACCATCGTATTGAATCACAGGAGATAAAGGATTTGTTAGACTATGTAGTTTTACGGAAGAAAAGGATTGGTTCTACTAACCTATCGAAACATCAATATCTCACCTGTGAAATGTCGCCAATGCCAGGCCAACTAGAAATGAGTTGTACCCAAATAGACCACAGGATACCAAGCATTTGTCGAAACCCATAAAAATCCCTGCTAGGTTCCCTGCAAACAATGCGATCACGCCATGGATTGCGACACGGGAGGACTGCACGAACATTGCCACTAGAATTACAAGACCGCTCAATGGATTGTTTTGAAAATATACCTGCATTGTTGCGAAGCATAATATTGAAGAAAATGAGTGGCCAAAATAAGTTTTTGTCGTTATTGTCCCTTTGATCATAGAATATGCCTGTTACCTGTCCAATACCTCTGAAAGAAGCCTCGATAAGTAGAAGCGTTTCGACAACGGGGCGTGGAAGATCCAATTTCCGAATGTATTGAGTCAACCATGGCATAGTGCCTAGAAACAAGCTGTGGAATTTGCATTTGATATGATTCATCTGTTCAACATCGGCATAAGAATCATCGGTGGTGAAATACACTTGAAACAAGTCTCTTGCAAGATCGCGAATGTTGGACCATTCTTCTTGAATTTCAGGGTCGTCAATTATCCGTGAACTCGTGCCAGTAGTTGATGCTTTGAGTTCTCCCGCCTCATTGCCGAATAGATTCTTGCTGGGACTTGGCGCATCGTCGGTCCTGCGTAATGAAGAGTTATCAGGTTGGGAGTCATGCCGCAAATTTTTGATGTTTTGATCCAATTGCGAGGATTGAATTCGAGGAGCTGCATTGTTATTTTCAGATGGATTAGTAGTCCTCTTCTTGCCATGGCTACTCCGGCGAGCATTTTCCCCTAAAGACCGTGCATTTTGGGTGGCAGCGATTTCGTATGCCCTGGAAAAAATGGAAAGGAATAGTTCAATGATGGAAGTTAATTGGCTCTTGGCTACCTTTAGTCGTCAATATAAACAAAATATTGAAATGAAATCAACGTGTTTTGTTCAACAACAGTTACCAATTTTCATGCTACTCACCCCCATGCATTGATTTCCTCCATGGTGATTCAAATCCTGAAGCGTTGACATGGATAGTGATGTCATTGTTTGCAATAGTCAGATGCAGATTACACATTTTTAGAAATGAAGAAGCAACTTTGTCGGTTGTCAGAAATCGAGAATATCTACCCCACAACTCACGCTCAAATCGAAAACAGGCTTATAGTTTGCAATAATTTTGGATTTGTACACAGCAGTGCTGCACACGGGCTTCGATTATTTTTGAAAAATGATGGCTTTGGCTTGCGTTGCGGGTTGCGGATTGCGGAGTGTGGATTGTGGACTGTAGACGAGCTGTCCTGCAGCAAAATAGCACATAATTGAAACACATGTTGGTTACAAAAACCTTGACCTAAATTTCTCAAGAGAGTTGTTCTCTCCAGAAGAAGTTGACAGTTTCGTTCGGAAAAGAAATAAGAGTTGAGATGAGTGTGCAATAGTAATATGGTGTTGTAAAGTAATCGAGGTAAGAAGTACCTACTGTCTTCTCCTAATCGAGAGACAAGGCAAGTTGACACTCGCGGGGAATCTGTGACACCGGTGATTTTTTGCCTGCAGGGGCCTGACAAGTGATTTGTTTTACAATATTTTTGTGTGTACTCTCGATTGCGACGAGATGCACCTTTTTTGCTTCCAACATCGTCCCATATAAAAATTTTGGAACCTGTAATATCTTTTTATTTTTATTAAAAATAAAGGTAACCTGGTTCAGATCACCCACTCCCTCGACAACACAGCCATTACAATTTTGTAGTTACTCCTCTAACCATTAACACATCCAATTGTGGAGTCTTGACACACCATCATCGTGTTCGTTCATACATTGTCGTAGTCTGGCTACGCGATGAAACATCGTACAACATCACCATGAGACAAACTACGACCCCCCTCCCGCAGCTCATCTACCCTCGAGTAATTCATCTTCGCCGTCGCTTGAAAGAGCGGGTTTATATCCCTATCGAAGAGGAAAACGACGCCGCCGAGCCCAACGTCAAAATTTCCGTCGGACCCGTTCATAAAGAGTACATCGATTGGGAAACCGCCATTTCCGAATCATACGAGCCGATAGCCGTCGGAGATTCGTTTAGCCCTGCCTCCATTACGTCTGATGGGGTGAAAGAATTTCCTTGGACTCAGCGCTGGTTTCGCTTGGATGTGCAGTTTGCCAGTTCATCTGCATATTTCATTGAAAACGAATCCAATGGAGTGGGCGGTATGCAGACGGAAGGCAAGGCTTTGCATGAATATTGCTTGTATTTTATGGCTCATGGGGAGTTCACAGTGTACACAAATGAAGGAACAGTTTGGTGTGGAATCGATCCATGTCATTCTCACATTCCGCTATCGGGTTTGCTTCGACGAGATGGGATGGCAAAATGCACGCTGTGGCTGGATGGAGGGCAGTGGCAAACGGGATTTTGGTTTGGATTGAAGCCGCCGACTGATGAACTTGGGTTTCGGATCCTCGAATTGAAATTGCAGAAGAAGAATAACTTGGCAAATGAGGCTTATCACGATTTATCAATGCTGATTGAATGGGTAGAATACATGTACGAGAAGGAGGGAATTCCATTGAATACGGAGAATGGGTTTTATGAGCCATTGGATGTGGTTCCGCCGATGCTTCGTCGGGCTCTGCACTTACTGAATTTATCTTGTGACTCTTACGACCAAAATGAGAGTTTGATAGATATGAAAAAAAGGTTACGATCAATATATCAGGAATTTACTACTTCTGAGTCATACATGATGACTTGCCTTGTTGGGCACGCCCACATGGACTTGGTCTGGTTGTGGCCAGAAAGAGTGACATACAAGAAAATCATACACACCTATTCCAACGTGTTGCAATTGATGAATAAATATCCACAATTCACTTTCACCATGAGCCAACCTCCACTCTATTACCACATCCGGGAAAAGCAACCGGAGCTGGCAGCACGAATCGAGGAAAAAGTCAAAGGTGGACAATGGGAATTTACCGGTGCATTGGAGGTGGAGGCAGACACTCAAATTCCCGTGGGAGAGGGTCTTGTCCGATGCATCCTCTACGGACAAGAGAGAATCCAAGCCATACGCGGAAGTGTCAGCGATACTGTATGGATCCCCGACGTATTTGGATATTCCCAATGCCTTCCGCAAATATTTTACTTGGCTGAGATTCCGAATTTTTTTACCACCAAAATATTGTGGAGCACCATTACGAAATTTCCGCATAATTCTTTCGTTTGGACTGGACCAGATGGGGAATCGGAGGTTCTTGCACATTTGGGCGTTGCCGGATATAGTGGGAAAGTATCGTTGAAAGAATCAATAACTGGTGGGAGGAATTACAAGCAGGCGGATGTTCATGATGAAGGTGGGTTTGTCTGAAGACTTCGACGTTTTGAAAATCTTTGCTCGCTTTCCTTTCGTCTCAACATGACTTTGGACAGTTCTTTGTCCCTCGGGATATGGCGACGGCGGCGGCGGTCCTTCAGAAGATCAAATTGAGCGATCTCTAAGACTTCAAAAATCCTTCGCTGGTGGATTATCTCCAGCTTGCAAATGGGGTACAGCTGATTCTTTTTTCAAGCGCCTCGCTTCAGTCAAAGACGAATTGCCAATTTATAGAGGAGAGCTTTTTCTTGAGGTGTGTACCCTTTGCGTTTCTCATTTATGCTAATCTTTCCATTCATCTCTAATTACTTGCAAATGATTGGGGTTGTATTTAGTATCACCGCGCGGTACACACAACTCAGTCAGATTTCAAGAAAAATTTGAGGAGCTTGGAACGGGCTCTGCAAACACGGGAGGCAATGAGAGTGATTAGTGCAAATTATACCCCACTGGATATGAAAGAAAATTGGGAGCGATACCTCTTTGCTTTGTTTCATGATGCAACACCGGGTTCTTCAATACACTCAGTATATAAAGAGCTGAACGCGGAGCTAAAGTTCTCGGCGGAGCGTCAAATTCAATCAGCTCTTGACGAGTGGCCGCAGCAATCTAACACTGTGGACAATATAGTCACTGTCGTCAATCCCTTGGCGTGGAAACGGCATGGGATTGTTGAGATTCCTGAGGAGTTGTGTTCAAGAGAACATCCTTGTCCGTATCTTTGTTCAGTCGATGACGGCATTTTCTATCCTATTCAAGTGGTTGATGGTAGAGCGTACTCGTGCATTGAATTGAAGGGACTGGTCGCGACTCCGTTTACAACAAACGATAGCAAGCGTCCAAAACGTTCTCTTCCTCCAAATGCTATGACAGCAACACCTTCTTCATTGGGAAATGGAATTGTTCACGCCGAGTTTGATACTTATGGCCAAATCAAAACTTTTTCAATCCGAGGCAAACCGCTTTTGATACCCAAGCATGATGCAGCATCATTTACGTTACATCGAGATCATCCAGAAGCATTCGATGCATGGGACATGGATCACCATATTGTAAGTTTACTTATTGTGCAATCACGATTTTCTTCATTCATACCTCTCCCACCTGAAAAAATCGTGTCTATGGATACGCAGGTGTGGATGAAAAAAAATGCCATATCCACGCCAGTTACTCTGCAGGTAATTGCAAGCGGTCCCGTCCTTGCAGTGCTAAAATCTACGCCTATTGATATTGGAGACAATGGAAGCACCTTGGTCATCCAATATTCATTGCATTCCCAGCAGCAGAGCTTGAGCGTGAAATGCATCATCGATTGGAAAGAATGCCACAAGGCGCTTCGGTTTCAAATACCCACGTCGTATTGTGGTGACGTTGCTAGATTTGGAGGTCCCTTCAATTTCGTTGATCGTGTACAAACACCATCACGTCAAAAGGAAGAAGCGCAGTGGGAGGTTCCAGCAAGTCGCTGGGCGTCTATTCTTGATGGATCAATGACAGATGGATTATCCATTGTGACAGAGTCCAAATACGGCTTTAGGGCGAAACAAGGAATCATCAGCCTAACTTTGCTTCGAAGTCCAACGGCTCCGGATCCAAAAGCAGACCAGGGATGTCACACCATTGAATTTGCTATTGCTCGTCACCAAAACATGTTTTGTGACACGGCAGACAACGTTCCCATAGCTGCCATGGCTGATGAACTCTTTACTCCGTTCGTAGTGATGCCATCGCATTCTTGTAAAGCCGCGACTGTACCACCCATAGCATTTACAATTTTGGGAAGCGTTGTACCATCATGGGTTCTGCCAAGCTGCTCAACCAATTCTTTCTGTGTTCGTCTACACGAAACTGCTGGCGCAGCAAGTAATATAGCATTTTCCGTTCGCTCCAATGCAAGTGTGCAGAAAATCAACTTCAATGAAAAGGTTCTTTCTATAATAGACCCGGCTTCAAGGCAGGATGAAGAAAACTGCTATGAAATAGAAGTTTCAGCGTATAAAATTGTGACATTGCGTGTTCTGTTTGATTCCAGCAATGAATGAGATCAGAGAGTCCTTGCACATTCTTGATATGATGTAATTAGGAAAATAGTCTAAAAATAGTAAGCCATCATAAACTGAGACCAAAAAGAGAGGCTCCACCGAAACTACTAACTCTCAGATTTCATTGGCGTGTTGAGACTATCCCCTGATATTCTCCTGCCGTGGATATTACTGTAGCATCTGATTTTACTGCATCTTAGAACGACATTTCAGACTCAATTAGAATGTGAGATTGTCGTCATTAATCTGGAATGAATCCAGACTAGAAAGCAAGATGACTTATAAACTAGCCCGATTGAAACTTGCACAAACTTCGTATCTGTGCCCCCGCCAAATTTAATCACCAACTATGCGCAAGTGCGATTCTGCACACTTGACTATCACATGAAATACAAATACCTTCTTCAATTGTGCACAAATTGACACTTGGGAGTTACATAAAAATATGAATGTATAAAAAAATTTCCACAAGTATGACTGCAACGGCATGAAAAGAGCAAGTAACAGTCTCCAGATTTTGAATGGTAATGATGTATCGCGACCATAGTTCCCAACTTTGTATGTAATACGGGAAAAATTTGCTTGAAACTCAAGCCTTCAGCACGGAAAAGAGATCAACCTTTCCAAGCTTACAGCTTACTGCAGCCAAATTCTCTCGCTTTTTGTTGCTTGATTTGTTTTTCATACGTGTCATTCGTCTCCAATACCTGGAAGAAAAGTCTGCTCCCAGCCGAGCATTTCTCCAAAGAAATATGGCACCCTCCCGAGCATCACGACGATATTTCTCCCTAGGCCCACCTGCTACTAACTCAGACCCGCCCTCCCTTTCTCCTGGCACCAACATTCCGGTAAGGTGAAGGCGATGCTTCTCCGAATCAGAAATACTTTGAAGAAACTTCTTGTCGCGTTGCACTCTAGCTTTCGCGTCAGCAAGGAGCTGTTTTTTTGTTTTCTTCTGTGTGGAAGAGCTCGTTTTTACTCCTTTCATGGTTCCCCGACAACGAGGGCTTCCCCATCTACATGTGAACTTTTCTTCGTGCCTAGTGTCGAACTGATAGTCATATGAAAGAAACCCGCCTGGCTCGACGTCCTTGATGCATACTATGGAAACCCGGGTGAATCCAGCAACATTAACTGGGACAAGTTTGCAGTTGGGGTCACACGAATGATTAATGAACCTAGCAATGTTTGCTACCTCTCGAGCATCAATGTACCAACCTGGTTCGAGATGCATGACATAAAAATTTGGGTCGTTTGGGTGATCACGAGACCAAGCCAATAGCCTCTCTTCTTTCGTTTTCTCGTCAATGATTTCTCCACAATATTCTTGGACCAAGTCACCTTTCTTCACTCCGTTGACGGTAATGAGACCCCACCCTTTGCCGTGCTCTCGCATAGGACGACATTTTGCGAACTGGCGTTTGCTTACACCGCGATTGCTGCAAATCGGCCCGCAATTGCAATTCCAGTAAGGGTTCTTCTCTCCGTTTTTTAGACTTTTATCGCCGACGCATTCGACGTAGCTCAAACGATTCAAACAGCCGTCTCCGCAAGAAACAATGCCGTCTTCTGACGATGGCTTGCAATTGCAACTCTCATTCGTGGGAGGATGACGTTTGGGCTTGTGTTTTGGATTGTATCGGTTGGTGTTGATGTGTGTGTAGCTTGGAGGCTTGGAATGGACCTATGAATTGTCGAAGAACAAAATTGGAAACAATTCGCAATAGGACAAAAATAAGAAGGCGGATAAGACACTACTCACCTCATCTATAAAATCACACGGAAGGCAGTAATGGAAGTGGTTTTGCTTCTCTTTACGGATTTGACTCTCTGTCAAGAACTCTACTAACTGATTTTCCTGAATCGTTGCAAATGTCCCATCAACACCTGGTAAAAACGGATTCTCATTCGATGTTCGATTATCAATATCTGATTTGGCAGAAATTGATGAAGATTCAACTTTCTTCACCAATTCGCATATCTTTTTGTCGGCCTTAGCTTCGACAGCCGCTTGAAAAGATGTTTCTGAATCTAGATATGGAAGCTTGGAAACGTATGCGTGCTCGTGGCATAGCAGCGCCAGTTCATGGAAACGAGCAGCGGGTGGTATGCATGATATGTGGTAAGCCATGGGACAGTCTAGGCACCGCTGTGCATGTATGAGGGCATAAAATGTAAGTAAGTGATTTCTAACTGTAAATGGGAATGTTATTTGCACAACTTACAAACAGTCGTTCCTTTTTAGAGCCGTAAGATGAGAACGACGCATTTGCGCATTTGCGTTTCTTTCCTCCCTTTGCCTTTTTCACCTCGTTGACTGCCTCGATGGACGCCGGAGGTGGGATGTCGTCGCAACAAGTCCAGCAGTAATGGGCAGGGCAGCGAAATTTCGGTCGACTGACGACTTTGATGACGAAGTCATCCTCCCTCTTCGAGGTGATTTTATCTTCTTTAGGGGCGTTTGTGAATGCATCAATGGAATTCAACCCTATACTGCTAATATCATCTGACTCTTTGTCTGTATTTTCTCCAAGAGAATCTTTTGATTTCATTGCTGGAGCCAACTCCTCAGTGATTTGAATATCTACATTGTACATGATCAAGCACCTCTCGTGAAAAAACAGACCACAACCTTTTGCATCGCAACAAAACAAGTCGACGTCATCCTCTCCGTATAATTTGCAAACCGCACATTGGTGTCTCCGCTGATTGCAGTCGGGACAAATCCACGGTTCATCATCTGGAGGCATAGATAACAAATTGGCACAGGGGTAATGAAATGGACGATTGCATCTTCCATCACAGAAAAGAAGTGGTGATGAAGGGTCAATGAAACACTCTGCCTCACGACATTCCGTGCAGATCCAAGTAAATTCCGTTTGTGGCTCTTCTTTGACTTTCTCGTTCGACTTCTTCTCTTTGGCCGGTCTGCCAGCTTTGTCATTCTGGTTGGTCTGGGATGGTTCACCCGAAGCTGGTAGATTTGAATCGAAGATACTTTCCTTAAAACCTTCCTTTTTCAAACACTTCGCTTTTGATGTAGACGGATTTGATTTCGTGTTGTCCTGTCCGAGTGGATGTTCTGGGTTCGATGAAACATAATGATTGCTAGCATGGTCCGATTCCACCACTTCGCCTGTAGATGTGGAAACTTCCACTTTCATTAGCCTCGTTTCCTTCTTGGTCTCCGACAGGTTATGCTTTGCATCCGACTTCACGGGAGGTTGAGGCTGGAAGCTGGGAGGATGAGTTTCCATTTTTATCTCTTCTGGTGCAGATACGACGAACTCATTCGCCAACCGCGTGCTTTCCAAATGAGCGTCCAATGGGACAACTATCCCCCTATTAAACCTTCCATTACCAGTGACAACGAATCTATCGCTTTCGGATCCTTCCTCGCTGCTGTAGGGCAAGAGGACCCAACGATCAAAATCAACGGGGCAGTTTGTATAGTGCACCAACACAGCATACTCCCCAGAACGAAGCGTGTAAGGAATTACGTCCCCGCTGATTTCGTCATGTAAATGAACAAATGTGTTCCCTGCCTCATCTCGGCTTGCCGGTTGGGATGGCGATGCAGGATCAACTTTACCAACCGCGCCTTGAATGACTCTCTCCATGAACTCGTTATCGCCTCCACATGCCAAATCCAGCACTTGTGATGGCTGCAATTGCAATAAATTTTCACCACATCCCAAGCCGGTCATTGGAGCCGAGCACGAGACGAAATCGTGCTTTTTGAGCGTGGTCCTCCAATCATGAAGAAGGTGTCTCGCGCGCTGAATCGCCTCTTTATACCCATTCATTCGATTCTCTCCCATGTTTTGCCCCAAAGGGATGATTTCCGCTCCGACTGACACTGCCGAAGATTGCACCAACGTCTCCAAGCACAAGTAGGCTTCGGCAATGTCGAATGCATGCTTCCTGAGAACGCTCTGCCTCTTCTCGTGCGGAAGAAATGCCACCCTGGAAGATCTACGGCGGCAATTTTGCTGGGACGATTGAGAAGTCGGACCTCCCGTGGCCAATTGCAATTCACGTGAACATTTTTCAATGGCATATGATAATTGTTGATATTTGGAGGTGAACATATTTTCCTTCCGTTTCCGATATCGTTCGAGTCCGTGCCTGTCTGGATCTCGGGAGGGCATTGTAGCAATAAAATCATCGCGGTGGGACTCATAATCGGCTGTCTTCGCCACCTTTCCGGGGGATGCACATAACTCGTCGGGCTTGACGTTAGATTCGGATGGATTCGAAGATCTAAGTCGTTTGGAGGTCGTGATTGCCTTTGTTTTTGGAGCATCCGTATACTTCTCAAAAGGATCCCCTCTCTGTATAGGCGATGATCCCCCATAATCGTCGTAGCCACGAGGAGCCGAAATCTCTTTGTGACATGGCATGCTACTGTCCATGGCCGCTGAAGATGTTTTAGAGTATGCCTGGTTTTCTACGTTGAGAAGGACAAGTCCTGTTGATCAAGGGAGTACCCAGTCTACCAAGGATGATCAAAAAATGGTCACATGAGGGCGGGGATGGAAACGTACGCTGTCGTCGCCACAACTAAGGAACAAACAGGACGAATAGCCCTTATTATGATGTTGTATTGTGTGTGGCGTATGATACCATGGCAGGCAATAACCGAAAGAAAACGTATAAAACGGAGGAATTCGGTACTTTATTAGCCAACAAACCTTGTGGAAAAAAATGGCGCGCCCTGTCACCATGGAAGGTACCGTACCCTTTCGTAGCTATTGTACAATAGTCGATGGGACTAATCCGTGGGTACCTGCCTGGTACACCTGTGTGTAATTGATTGGATTTTCACCAGTGGTCGCCAACATAGAAAAAAACTCAATGACAATTTGTTTAGATAATAACACCACTCTTTAGAAAGTCTTGCAAGACAGGTTCCTGTAAAGCGGTAAGATGCAATTACATGCGAAATGAATGTTGAGAACATTTGAAAAGAGGAATGATTTTGATAGATTTAAAAAACAAGATGTGAACCTGTGTGTCCCTTAGCATCCAACATGACAACCTTTGCCATGTTTATCATACTCTTTACTCTTTCTTCCAGCAAGCATCACAATCAGGTTCATTGCAGAAGGTGCAGCCAAACAAGATTTGTTGGACTGTTTCTTCTTCTTCTTTTCATATGGACCAACAATATCATTTGTCCTGTCACACACACCACAATATCTACTTTCATAACAGAGCTGAGAGGAAAATTATTTTCAAGGCATATGACAAACAAGCTTGAGAGGGATTGATTCAAAAATTGCAATAAATCTGTTTGTCTCCCTTTTGAGCAAGAGATCCCCAAAATAGTATTAGAAAGTTTTACATCCCACTGAGAAAAGAGAGAGACAGTTGGCTCAGCTTGGTGTGTCATATTACACGGTACAATACCTTACTACCACATCAATAATTATTTTTTAAAGGCAGAGAGCCATAACAAGCAGATGGATAGTGTTTTGTATGATGTAGGCCATTTGGAGTGGAGCGCAGTGAACCAAAAACAATAAACTCTCTATTTGGGAATACATAGGATTGTATGGTATTTATGTGCTTACAATACCTACAAAAAATTGGATCAAGTTGTGATATTTCATATTTTTGGCGCACCCATTCTCAAAAGAAGCCTGATAAAAGTATACACAGAAGATAGTGACAAACAACTTCATCTACCTAGGATTATTTGCAGCATCCCTGGTGTATCATATTCTAGGGAGTTTTGACCACACCAATGCAAGAAAAGATGTTGTGGAGGGTTGAAAAATGTTTTTTAATCCATTCATGGTGTTTAAGGATGATCAAGTTCATAAAATTTAAGGTAACAATGCAAAAATGGTGACAGTATGTAAATACAGGGTGCAAATGAATCCTACAGGACCAAAAAATGTAAAAGTTGAAGTAATTTTTTTCAATTTTTTGTCTCTTAAGTTTCAAGTTCCAAAACAGAATTTCAAAGTAATTGTGGTGCTGATTTTTCTTTTTAAATTTTTATATATCCTACCTCTAGGTTGCAAAACAAAAAATTTGATATATCAATCAAGTTTAAGTATAAGAAGACAATAGAGAACATCATTAGAGGGCCTAATTCCCACCTCCAATGCAATACAGCATTGAGGGAGGCATTTTAAATGTAGATCTTCACTGTCACTGGCATTGCTGCTGTTGTTGCTGATCCTTCTGCTATTGCTGATTGTTCTTCTTGTTCCTCCTCCCTTCTGCTGCTTCCTTACTTGCAGATGATTTTGTTTTTTGCTCTCCACTCCCCATACTTCCACTGACACCACCAGTCACTATCACCACTGTTTCCATATCTGCTTCAACTTGCACTGATTGTTTTTGGGGGGTCCCCCCCTGCTTTTGTTGCTTTCCTGCTGATTTTTGTTTGCTGCAAAATACCCCACTCCCCCTGCTGCTATCATCACCACTGTTGCCATTGCTCCTTCAACTTTTGCTGATAATTTGTTTCCTCTTCCCCCACTGTTGCTGCCCTCTTGCTGCTGGTTGTTGACAACCACTGCCACCAACCCTTTTGCTGTTGCTTCTTCCAATACTGTTGATTGTAGTTTGCTGGAGTAATCACTGTTGTTAAGAATGTTACAGTTGCTGATTGTTGCTACTGTCTGAATCCTTCCCACAGCTGATTGTTTTTCTGGTTATGTCCTGCTCCTAGCTCTCTGTGTCATAGTTGCAACAGCTGATGCCACCATTGCCGGAAGTTATTGCTGCCGCTGGCTCTCCCACTCCTGATTGCTGATCATCTTATAATTGCTTACACTCTTGCTGCTGTCATTACTGGAAGCACTTGCTAGCCAAGGCACATATGCTTGAGCTGGAGGACAATTAAAGCGGAAAAATATCAAAGTTCACTCAAGGACTGCCAAGAAAATCGAAGTAGGAAAGTCAAAGCCAAAGCCTAAGTCAAGGGAAGCCAGGGAAGCAAGTGAAGCAAGGGAAACAAGGGAAGCAAGAGAAGCAAGGGAAACAAGGGGGAAGCAAGGGAAGCAAGGGAAGCAAGGGAAGCAAGGGAAGCTAGGAAAACACAAGAGGGAAGATTCACTGATGATAAAGCTGGAGCCAGATGCCAGAGCCAATCTTCTTTGGAGAAGAAAGCTCCAAGATGGTGTGAACTGATTTTTATATTCTTTGTTTTGTTTGATTGTTTGGTGGTGTCAGTGGTGGCCAAGGTGCCATTAGATCTTTAGAGAATAAATACAATTGTCATACTCTGCATGTGTTTGCAATTTTTTTAATGTGCATCACTTGAATACCATCATTTTATCATCTGGCCAATGGATACTTGTTTATTTGTTGCTAGTTTTACCTAAGTTGATTAAAAAACAAGCAGGTAAAAATCGAAATCATTTATTAAAAATTTCTTTGAGTGAAGAATGTATTTAATTTGCTATCACAAATTGGAATTAGTTTTCAAAAATGTATGTACTTGCTACAGAAAAAACTTCATGTGTAGAAGTTTCTGGTACTGTCTGGCCTTTGTCACAAATGTGTCACCTTGTTTCCCATAATTGACGATGTTTGTAGTTTGTACATTATTGGGTCTCTTCCCATGGACTCAATTGTATGTGGCAGCCATTGCAAATGTTCCCCTGGTGGGATTGGTGGGCAAACTAACAAAGATTTCCAAAAAATAATAGAATTGTGTTCAAAAGTAGTCATAGAAATATGACCAATGGGATGACTGTGTGCAAAGCCTCCATCTCTTGCCTTTTAACACATTTTTTCATAATTTTCATATTTCTCATCACAGTCAATTTAAGTAGTCTTACTAGAAATAA
>JALLPE010000819.1:0-14507 GCA_036940025.1 Conticribra weissflogii | reverse complement strand
AACTGTTCATTTGGTGTTGTCAATTCGAGTTCCTTGAATCATGTGCAACCCAATCCTGCTGTCAATCTAGGCTTTGTTGATTTTTCGCCGCACAGTCTGATAATAATAATGGTTTATTAAACCGGTTTTCGTGATGGAATCCCTATTTTGATACTTGCAGTCATGTGGTTTTGTCACCTTCATTTTATCCACATCAATTTTTATCATGTACATTTCATGGGCGCTCCTTCCCGACAGCGCAATGGAATTCATGTAAGTCAGTCGGACCGAAGAATTGCCCATTTGTATTGAATATCTTTCGAGTAATGATTGACGATGAAATTATCTTATACAATCTTAAGAAACGAAAATTACGGATCCTACTACCCACCTAGAGAAGTGGCTGGATATCTTCCAGCCTATCTTTCAATCCTCTTCGTGTTTGCTCCGGTACTTTACATGGGTCTAAATATGACGGTGGCGTGTCCGAAGAATGGGGATGATATTAATTTGATTTGGGATACATATGGCTCGGTGGATGATCGAAAGACTAAGTTGGCATTGGATCGCTGTGGTGGTATTACTACTTTTCGAATGACTGACAACGACGATGTCAACGGAGAAGATGACAAGAATATGGGGGGCAATGAGGGGTCGATGCAATGCAATAATGATGAGATTTATTCTGTTCCGACAATTCGTGACATTGATGTGAGATTGATCAATTTGCACGTGAGGCGACAATTATTACGTTAGCGTTGACATTCATTTCTTGTTAATGAAACACGAATTCGGTGTTGCTTGCTAGTTCATAATGAATTTGCATTCATAATTTGATCATTTCTCCACCTAGGTTGTTGATTTTTTGAGGGAACCTTTTCGCCTATCAGATTAGACAAAAATTATTCTACGCATATGAAACGGGAAAAAGGCAGACAAAACACATGCGCTTTCTCATGCTCTCCTTCGGAATGGCTGCTATCAGCAAAATTCAATTCAGGTCTATGTTCGTCACGGCGACTACCGCTCCCGTTTCGCTCTCTTTGATTTATTTCCTTCTTCCTCAATTACCTCGTCCTCCTCTTGATAATTTTCTTCTTCATCTCCTCCCTCCTCGTTGTCCAAAGCCTCATCCTCTTCAATTTCAGCCAACATGGTCGGATCCGGTGCCTGCTCCCCCAGAACATTGGAACAAAAATAGATGATTTGCCTTCGACCAATTTCCATTGCCGCCCTGGGCCCCATGGCATACGCGATCAATTTCCCATCATCTCCGACCAAAGCCGAGGATTCCGTAGATGATTCTGGTGGTTCGATCTTTTCTTTGAGCAGGTAATCCAAATGAACGAATTTTTCGAGTAGGGCATCAATATCTGGCGTCTGTGCTGCTCCGATCATGTCTTGATGAGTAGAGAGAGAATGGCGCCCTCCTCTTTTTTTGCGTCCCTCCTCACTGGGCGGTTCCCCCGGTATATTCTCATCGACCCGATGGAGCAGAGAATAGAGATCAAACTCGCTAATCCAACGAATATTGCTGGTTGTCCCTCCCCCCTTCTTCTTTTTGTGAATAGGATGCCCCTTGCAAAATGCAAACGCCAAAACGATCATGAGGACTCCCTTCTCGATGCTCGTCTCGGCGTGGGCACTGTGCAAATTGATGGAGTGGGTGCCTGCTTCGTCATCTACAACGTTATTGATGAGATACAACCGATCTTTGTACTTGGCGGACAAACTTTCCTCCATGGAAAGGGGGACGCGCCCGACGGAAAATCCAAACACCTTCTCCAGTCGATCGTTCGCCTCCCGGAACAAGGCGTTGGACACGCTCGCCGCCCGCATCTCTCCGCCCTTTACTGTATCGCCCAGTGCCTCGGCCAAGACGGTTTTGCGTTGGATGACTTCCCCGCTGAGAGATTTGAATAGCAGAGCTCTAGAAAGGTTGGTTGTGATGCGATGGCGGGTGGCGGGGTTTAAGGCAGAGAGTTTGAGGTTTTCGGAGGGCTTGGCTTCGTGAAGGGGCTGGGATTTGTCGGCGTAGGTTTGGGTGAAGGTCATTTGTTGGGACAATTCGGGGGAACCGCCATCGTAGTCGTCGTCGTCGTCGTTGGATCCTTCGAACGCCATGATTGGGTTGACGAGGGTACAAGAGTATTATTCAAGAGAGTGTAGTAGCAAAAGGTTTTATGCTTTATCGTTATATTGTTCGTTCCTTCGTAAGAAAAAAAATGATGAAGCCGACTTTTTGGCGCGCCAGCCTCATAATTATTAGTAGTGTTGTTCTCGTTCATCGTTCAGGCATTTCCGGGATATTGTTTTATGGCGTGTATACTATCGCCCAAAACGCTGAAGCGCCACAATATAAAATAATTATAATCTCCGCAACATCGCAACAGGACCGACCATGACTAGAATCGCGGAAGAACAACCAAACAAAAAGCAATCATAACACCGAAACCAGCCCCTCCATGACACAGAAATGTCCACTCCATTATCGTCGCGCCGATCACCCCGTCTATCTAACTATCACGGCACGCCTGCAACCGGGACGAGGTCTGCGACGAAGGGTAAACCGGCGACTCCATTTTCATGCATATCCGCCGGCAGCGATGGTGACGTTGGCAAGAAACAATGTCGCACTCCCTCGACAACTCCTTCCGCGAAGAAAACGAAGTATACGCCAAAAAAATCTGCGGAGAATAATGGCCATGGTTCTATTTCGAGTGAGCGCGGGGGGAGTGAGTGCTTGGAAACTACGGGGAAAGATGACAACTCCACCGCTCGTGGTTCAGCCGCATGTTCGCCGAGTTCGATAAAGCCAGAGACCGTCAGAAGCAGCGAACGTCGTTCGGGAACCAGGAGATTGGATGCAACAACTTCGGGCGGGTCCCGGACAAGAATTGGTACATACTACTCGACGGCAAGGAATGAACGAGACCTCTGGCTTCTTGAGTTGGATAAAAAAAGCTGCAAAAAGACGAACGAAAGCGCCAACACTTTCGAAACTAATGTTTGTAATGACAAAGATAACCAGGTTACAGGAAGAAAAGATGTCCCAGAATTAGATGATAATGTCGCTACTATTGCAAATATCGATGACAATGACGCTGGAAATGATGAGGATATAGCTTCCGCTTCACTGGGCAACGCGACAAAATTTTCAGGTATACCGAATGCGTCACCTGGAGCGACGAATGATAGGAGAAAAACAGTGACAACCCCTCTACCTGTCGAAACGCAATCTTCCGAGACTATTTTGGTGGCAACGAAACCCACATATCCTGCATCCTCGCCGGCCAACAGTGTTGAGAAGCGTCCATCCCCTCAAACAATATCTTTCTTGCCACCGGTGGAAGACGAGTTTTATATAACAAATGTTTCCAAAAAGAAGTTGGCATCACCCAACGACAAATTTTACAATTCTTTTTCATATGAAAAGCAGTGGGATGAGCTTGAGGCGGCACCAACGATAGCAGAGCCGAGGGTAATATATTCCGTCAATAAATCATCGCCGTCAGCATATATCAATGCAAATGATTTGGCCACCTCGAATACTGACGGATTACGAGAAACAAATCTTCTAACTACCAGCTTTTTGTCTTCTCCTACCAACGCTAAAAATGATAATTCAGCTACGACATTATCTGCCGCACCCATGAGTAGCGTATCGATGACACCTGAGCTCAACAGCTACAAAATTTGCAATGCCGCACCGCTGGACAACGACGTTTCCAAAGCGAATAAATTGGAAAAGAAGTGGGATGAGTTGGAGGTGGCACCATCGATGGAAGAGCTTAGGAACAGTATTAGGAAGGCAAACTGCCACTCTATCGCAAGATCACCACCATCCTCATCCATAAATGCGAATGATTTGACGACCTCGAATCCTCCCAGATCACGTGAAACCATTCCGACTACGTACATTTTGAGGTCTCCTACCAAATCATCAAATTATGTGGCTGCGATAGATACTTACACAGGCATGCACACTGCATCAATGACACCCGATTCCAAACCCAGCAAACTTCGCAAGAGCATTTCCCCTCGGTCACGCGGATCGACTGCGCCGTCGAGCGTATTAGCATCACCGACAACGAGTTTGGAGTTGAATGCATCACCCCACAAAACGCGCCCTGCGTCATCAAGCCATGAGACGAACCGCAGTCCCAAACGACAAAAATCCACGAGAATGAAATCTCAGACTACCAGAAACAATCCTCGTTTTGCCATGTCCTTGGAATCATATGGCGCGGCCATTGCAAATTCTTTGTCGTCTCCGGCTAGGACCGACACTCTTTGCCCGGACAAGTCTGCGAAACGACAACCTTTTGTTTCGCCGGGGAAGCGATCTTCTGCGGAGTCGGCATTGCATTTTTTGGCGAAAAAAACTTGTGCTGCTCAGAATAATGGGGACAATAAAAATGATGCGCAGCGCAATGCTGAAAATTTGGGTTGTCCCTCACTTGTTTCCTGTAGCAAAAATGCCAAAACTGATCATGAAAACGACGCGAATCTGAAACCAACTTCGCCAAATAGACCATCGTTGATCGAGTCTGGTGTTTCACTCGACGAAATGATAAGAAATTATGTTCCTGCAAATCGTAACGATGAGAAATGGCTACGGCACTTTCAAAAATGGAGATCACTTCAGCATATCGATGAAATAGACATATCAAAAAATAGAATGAATGGCAACACGTCACCTTTACCTAAGGGCTGGGTTCGAACTCAACAAACGTACTGCCGTCTCTTGAAGAGTAGAAATCAGCTAGCAAGCAGTGATGCGAGGGTTGCTTTGTTGGAGAAAGCAGGATTTTTGTTGGATGAGTTGCATTCAAAGCTATCAATTTCTGCCAATGACGCAAATAATAGTGACAAAGGGAATACTTTCGACGACTCCGACGTTCCAATGACTACAAATGCCGTGGAGGACCGATCCAATAATGCGAGAGTGGACAAACATAAGACCAAGGCACCTGAACTCTTCGATGAGGCAAACCACAGTTCAAAGTTATTAATATCGGATCAAGCAGATGCTGTACCAAAACAGCATAGCAATGACCACGAACGAAGAAGGACGCCCGCGGAAGATGGAGAGCCAGAAACCAAACGGAAGTCGCCCCGCCAGAGTTGCCCTACGGATTTTTTTCATAATTCAGTCTTTATCAACATGATACTTTCATCTAAGCGTACAACCAGGAATCCTGAGAAAGCAGCGCAAGTTCTTCGAAAACCAGGGGATTTAGCATCGGACAATGCTATTGAATCAGAATGCACTCATTTGAAGCAAAAGCAACCAAGTTATTCCAAAAAGATATCATCGAACAATTTTTCTGAGACACTGTCGTCGACTTCGAATGCGAAGTCTGAAAATGCGGGGAAGCAATCTAAAAATACCTCATCGAAGACTTATGAGACGGAATCGACTGACATTCGAAACCAAAAACTTTTTGTAAAGAAAAAAAGCAGAGGTTGCCGTCACTCTTTGTCATCTTTTTTTGTTTTGGATGATCCCGAAAACGACCCTCGTAATGGTCGTAGTACCCCATCTTTTCTTAGTCATAAAATGCTGGAAGAGCATTTGAAGAAGATCAAACCTCAAAAGAGGAGGTCGGATGAAAAGAAATCCGAAGAAATGTCGATTGCTGAAACGACCACGTCCAATCTGAGTCTGAAACAGAACAGCATTAACAAGGCCGACGATGTTCCTGCGATACTCAATCGAGGCGACAATGAGGGACGTAAACCAGAAAAAGATGTATCTCATAAGTCAACGATAAGAGTCGATAACGCAGATGATACAGTTGCCATGTTACAGGTAAACATAGCAACCAATCCATCATCACCAGAATCACCACTTCGCGCTATTAAATTACTTTCAAGTCTACCGGATGTCAAACCCCAAACGTCATCAAAAACTCTTAAGAGTAAAGAGAAGGAAAATCATGAACGCTCCAAGAAATGCATTTTAGAATTTGATCAAGGTTCAAAATGTGAAGACCAAGCGTTCAGTTCTCAAAAGCATTCTACTGCTTCGCCTGATGCTGAAAACTGTCCTCCCGACAATCCATTAATGTCATTGGAAAAAGAAAAGTTGAAAAACGACATCATCACTGGGCAGCCATCGACTGAATCACTTCAGGAAACCCCCTCTCTGACGAAAGAGCTGAAACCGAGTTTGCCAGAAAATGATAACGCTTTGAAAGCTACAGCCAAAAAGAAGAATTTGGCTGGAACCCCTGAGTTTGCTTCGATTTTTTCTCTCTCGCCGACTTCGCCTCTTGGGGGGGACCATCTTCTCGAGAAATCCTTTTTGGATAGGACACCTGAATCACTGAAAAATCGACCTTTTCCCCATACCGAGAATCCTGTCGTCAATAAAAGCATGCCATCAGTAGGCAACGAGTCATCAGTACACACACCCGAAAATCACGTCAGGATGACACAAAACAAATGCATCTCTGAATCAGCTTTAAAGCAGTCTTTTTCGGTAAATGGAGTAGCGCCATGGTTGTTAGATCCTGTGGGCAACATCTCAGGGATTCATCTAATGCCGTACAACGTTGTCACCCACGAAAATCTGATTTCGGCCCAACAGCAATACCAGGAAAAGATGGCGGAGTTTGGTCGTCTTGAGTTAGAAGCAAAGATAATAGAAGGGAGGATGAGGGAAATTGAGAGCAAAATGATGGAGCTTGATAGGCCTTCAGAACGTAGCGGGGATGGATCTCACCCGAAGGAAATACCTGAGCATTGGACGCTGAAGTTGAGCTACAATGACGAGACCAGTTTTGCGTCTTCAAGAAAAAACGCATTTGTCTATAATTACGATAATAATAATTTCACTTCCGCGAGAGAGAAAATTCGAACGAATTGGACCAAAAGAATCCACTCAAGTAGGAGATCGTCAAGAATAAGACACAAAACACAGCCATCTTTTGAGTTCAGAGATGATACAGTGGATAACCAAGGTTTCTCAGAGACGAATCATCGCTACGACCGTTCTCGCGAAAGGAGTAAAGAAGATGGTGGTATTCAGCGCCGCGCACACTGTGAAAATTACGGTAGTCCGAAAGCGAAAAGTGATAAAGTTGGCAGCTCGGCGATAAAAAGACTGAGGATATCCTCAAAGAGGAAAGAAAGGAGGTCGGAATTCTATCGTGATGAGCTAAGTGGAAAGTTTTCGAAGCCTATCCATCGTTCAAAAACGAGAAGTAAAACTCATGAGAAGCCAATCGAGTCTGTTAGCAGGGTCAAGAACATCCAAACTGCGACTCGTTCTAAGCAAAGTTCTACGGTTGATGATAGTGTTCGATGTGAGTTTGTTAGGGATTCAAAGAAGTCGCTACCAGTGCTGCGCTCTGAAAAGATCGGTGATTCTTTTCGTGATGGGCAAATTGGGTTAGTTGGTGACGCCAAAAAATCGTCAACAGTTTCTCGTCTAAGAAAGCGTGCAAAAATCCAATCTCAATCACAACTTCAAATATGTACTAAAAAGAATAATGACTCTGTCGATTCTTCAATGCCTCGTCGAAACGACTCATCAAAAACGCAGGCTTCTTCAAATTCAACACGCAATCATCCATTGACCAGAAAAAACGAAACTCAATACACCCTTGCCGACTCGTGTAAAGTTCCCGACATGGTCAAAGCATGTCCAACCAATCAAGAAAAAAACTTCTCGGTCTATTCTTCGGGGAATGAGAAATGTGTGGAGTCAATCGTAGCAGGAAACAGTGCAGTCGATACCGCAGTAATAACTAAACAGGCAACTGAGGGAAGTTACACGGAAGAGCAAAAGGAAGAGTGTCTGAAGGAGGGACATCCTAACATCGACGATAAGAGTCAGATAGCAAATGTAAGAAGAGATCCCTTGTATTGGCTTGCCGGAAGTGAACATAGCTCAGACGACGAAAGTTGGGATTTTGATGGGCCAATGATCCTGCCTCCGCCTCCGCTATAAACAAAGCATCTGATTTTCTTGTGGCCGCTTTGTTTAAATTCACACATCATTTTCGTAAGAACGTTCTGTTCCTCCACAATATCGCACAATTTGACTCCGTGTACACTGATCATTTCATTTGTTCATCTTTCTTACTAATTTAATTAGTTCTATCGTTTCTATCTCACTACTACTATTCACTACTTCTTCTTCTTGAAGGATAGTAATTTACCTAGTCCCTTTTTTTTGGTACCCTTAGGCACATTCTCCTCTTCTAACACAACATCGTCAGGTTTTCTAGCTCCGGTCCGTTGTAGTCCTCTGATATCCATTCTGTTTTCGTCTTCGGGTAATGCTTGCTCGTCCACTTTGTGTGGCTGCGAGTGATGTGGACTCTCCTCTTTTGGAGAGAGTTGTCGTCTACGGACTGGGCCTTCAGGAGCAACGTTCTTTTTTGACGATGACTTATGGCTGCGCTTTGGAGAAACATTTGGGTTGTTTAGAGGACTCGCTGGTACTTTGGGACTTGATGTTGTAGATTTTTGACTAGTAGGAACGGGTTGTTCGCCAGAGATTCGGGGCGAGCTGGGTGGGGTCGCCAATTTCTGTTTCTCCTTCTTCTGTGACTTCGGTTTTAGCGCAGCTCTCTTCATTTTCTTGCCTCTTTTCTTGGGTTTTGCATTCAGCGAGTTGTCAGTAACTTCAAATCCTTCTTGAATTACATTCCCAGGCATAGGTCTCAGCGGGCCGATATATCTTAAAAAAGTAAGCTCAACTCCAGTGTTACTTGGAGTGCTGGATATTTTTGCAGCTACCTCATCAATTGAAGCGTGTACTGAACTTTCTCCATTGATTGCGGCTAATTGGTCGCCTTGTTGAACATCATTCTTTGCTCCATTTCCATCCGGAATCACTCTCGATACCCAAACTCCGATCTCGTGTTCCCGAAAGAATAGACCAAGTGGTAGATGAATCGTCGCGACCAAGAATTTCACGTCCGACATCACATCGATATCATTTTCTTCGTCGAATTCAACTCCTGCAATGTGATGAACAGCTCGTGCTGCTGCAAGTGCCTGCTGCAATAAGTAGGCATCCTCATCGTCTTCATCGAATTCATAATCATCTTCACTCCATATTGGTTGTTTCACTCTCTCGCTTACCACGGACTGGTCGTTGCCGTTGTCGTTGTCGTTGTCGTCGTCATCATTGTTGGTTTTCGTCTGTTGAAATCACAAGCCAGATGGGAAATTGTTGGCAATTGTTGAAAAAACATCAAGAAAAGAAAAGTGTCCAATCCTGAAACTAACCTCTAAATCGGCGGGAAATAAAACGTGTTCCATGTACGTTAACCAGTCACCACCTTTTGATTCAGTTTCTTCTGTATTACCACCAGTTGTTCCTGTATATAAAGTGGTTCCTGTATAGAGGGTATCCCCGTTTGTGTCATCGTCGCGATCTGTCACTGTGGATTTGTCGTCGTCATACGCGATATGCTCACGTTGAGATTGAACTTGGTCCTCTTGCTGTTCTCCTCCAAGGAATAAACCACCAATGGAATTAGCCACGAATGTCATAGCATTATCTACGTGGTCGAGAATAGTCATATCTTGTTCGCGTTCATAACCCGAACGGCCACTTTTCAAGCTACCTCCGTCACCAACTGTAGAATCGCCGATTGTGTCTGTTTCACCACCGTCGCTTCCGCTCTCGATTAGATCAAACTCATCTTCAGTCCCGCCACTGAAAGATCTAAGTTGTCGTGAGCGACGTTTAGTTACAGTCCTTTGGCCTTGGCGCTTGTTACGAGTAATGCTATCGTTCGAGGCTTCCTCATCATATTCAGAACCTCTACCTTTCTGATTACGATGACTTCCCCTTTGCCTTCTTTTGATTGAATCCATTGATTGAGTATCCGATTGAATGTGCTCGACTTGTTCATTATGGCTTTCCTTTCGAGGGTTTCTCCTGCTCCTCACATCCGGTGGCTCTGCGTCTGCAAGTTCCTCATCTGAATCCTCGTCACCCCTTCCAAAATCCTCATCTGCATCGCTTTCAACATTTGAGGCATTGTACGAGTGAATAGTATATGAATCTGCACCTGCAAATGCTACTCTTCCTTCCGAAGCCCGCCTCTTGGCGTTGAATTGCCGTTGTTTTTGGTCATTCCCATTGTCGTTGACATCGTATTCGGCATTGTCTTCATTTGAATCATGGTCCATACTACGACGTGCTCGGCTCATGGTGTTATCTGCTTCTTTTAGCCCTTTGGTGATCTTCTTGAAAATATCAGCAGGGTCTGTGGTAATCGATGAGTCAGGTTTGAGAGTCTTGGTATGGTTCTCCTGATCATTCTCCTCGAGATCTAATAAAATTTCATCCTTTGAACGGTTTGAGTCACCAAGAAAGACAATGTTTTCGTCTCTATTTTTCCATGGGTGACTCTTTCCTTTGGGCACATAAGTAGTAGATTGCTCTTTGGCAGTTTGAGGATTTTCCTGGTGGACTCTATCAGAGGTAGTCATTTGATGCCACTCAGCTTCCGCTTTGTCCCATTCGGCTAGGGCATTTTTATCAGCTTTCTCATCCCGATAATTAAAAAATTCTTCCGCGCGTACTTTATTGTCCTCATCGCTGTTCTCTCGAGCCGTTGCACCGCCTTTGTCATCGAAATCCTGTGATTTGGAAGCAACGGTAACTTCGCGACCGTCTTTACAACGAGTTCCAATGGCACGTAATGTGGCTTTCGTTTCTTCGTCAAAGTCTGAATCGCCCCGAATGTTATATTGCTTCTTGGTACTTCTCGGAGGAGTGGACGATTTCATGGCACTCTCGTTACCGTTTGCTTCTCTGTAATTACTGAAATTCTTCTGAGCGTCCCATAAATTTGAAACGTTTATCGGATGACAGGAGTCACCATCCATATCCAACGAATACGTTGCAACATTCCTTGTTGGAAAGTGAACCTCCCGCTCTTCGCAGTTCTCGCCATCATCGTCATGAAAGACTTCTCGCTGCTTTTCATGCCTGTTGAGACGCGGAGATCCTGAATCGGCTGAAGTTTTGCCTTCATGACCAGGCCGGCTGCGAGAACCTTCAGAATTTTTTGGTGAGGTCAGATTCAATGATGTGCGAAACGCATTATTCAGAATTTCATCATCTTCAGATTGAATGGTATGCGAAGATCCCTCCAATTCTACGTCGTGATCAGGGATGAATCTCCTTGCATGAGCAGCGATTTCTTCATGATTCAATTGATTTCGCCTATATTTCGGTGACGACTCCTTCTGCCGTTGATAATCTCCTTTCTCGTTTTCTTCCTGACTTCCAGTGTAGTGAATAGCATGCGTCGGATTTCGGTCCACAGAATCCACCTTCTCCACAGAATCTTCGCTTCCCACACTGTCAATAATAAACAGACAGTCTTTTTCATTTGTAGTACCAGCAGACGAAGATATCTTATGATTCTTTCCTCTACGATGACTATGGTCGTGGTGCGACTTCTTCCTTATCGGAGTTCCGTAAAGTGCACGCTCCGAATCAACGGTTTCATCTTCATTGGCTGCGTTAGATACTTCTATGATATGATCTACAATCTTTTGACTGTTCTTCTTCTTCCTCGGCATTGTGGGATTTACCTGATCACGATCCTCTCCGATATCCATCACTATTGACAGCTCATCTTTCTCAGTGTGATATTCGAAGTCATGACCATTTTGAAGGACCATTATTTTCAGTTCAGTGCTATTCGCTGAAGGTAAATCTTCTATTCGTTGGGGCTCAAAAGACGATAGATGCATGCTCTGTTTCGGATTATTTGGTACTGGCTGCTGAACTGCGTGTTTTTGACGGTGCTCTTTGGAATCCTTGGACGGATTATTCTCGTGGTAATGGAATAGGGCATGGTCGCGAACAGGGCTGTTGATTTCTTTTTCATCGTAAAAATATCCACCACGTGTAATGTGGAGTTGATGGCGATTTCCGTCATGGTTGTTGTACATGAAATCTAAGTGATTTTGGTGATTTGAAACAGGTGCTGGCACCATCTGGTCATGATTATAGTAATGGTGTTTCTCAGGTAGAGGTGCTGGTTCCTCTTGCGCATCGAATATAGGGTCGAAGTAATAAGGCGAAGTTCTTTCATTGGTATCATGTGGAGAATCGTAGGAAACTGTTACTGGGGATGGTGCAAATGGATCATATGCCTGATGATCTCGACATAGGGAGCTTTTATGTTTCCTGCTGGTTTGTGGTTGCTGTACGGAGGATAATTCATTGCGATGATGGTGACTTTTTTCTTGATAATTGTGGCGAGATGATTGTCCTCTCCTTTTTTCATTAGGATGATTCCTTGAAACGTTTACGGGCGTGAATTGATCCAGAGGGCCTAATTTTTCAGGGTTCCCTGGATATCTCATTTCATGATCTTCACGCTTATATTCATTCATTTGGTCACCGTTTTCAGGGCCAGAAATGACTTTGGTCTCTTCAGGATAATGTACTTGCAGTAGGGCTTTTTCTTGAAATGAATTATGATGTCTTTCAGGCTCATTTGCGCGTTTCTGATGACGAGGACTAAGATAGTGAGTGTCCTTTCCGCTTTCAGTAACTTTTATCCGATTGGAATGTAAATTAACTGAGGGACCGGGATAATATTCATATTGATATGATTCGCATTGATTTGTCTCATCTTGATATTCTGGCTGGGCCGATGTGTGATAATGTTTTTCATGAGGTTGGATGTAAGAAGATCGTTGTTGCGGCTGTTTTTTCTCGTGATATTCAAAAGCGGTGTATCGTGGACTTTGAGGAGAAGCGTAACCATCCCTTACCCCTTTGATAGAGCGTTTATGTTCGCTCCTCGAAGGTGGAACGTTCATTGATTCATAGTTAACATCCACTACGTCGTGCTCGCCGGATGTATTGAGTGAATTGATTCCACTATAGTGTCCTCGTCTCGAACCATTATGTCCTCCCGACCGTCCCGACCTGGACACAGGCGCCAAGTTGTCGTTCCTGCCCACTGGTGAATGATTCACCAGTGGATTCGCATCTCTGTACTCAGAATTTACTTCGTAATGACTGTCAATTTGCGTCGATTGACACTCATAGCTTTGGTTAAGGTATTCCTTTCCATGATAATGAGACTCGACCTTCTTCTTCATTTTCATGCGCATGTGGGCGCTTTTTGCTAACGGACCGGAACTCATGGTGATCAACACAGGCGGCTTCTTAGGCTTTCCGATTAGACGAAGAGTTGCAAAAGAGGGTCATGTGTAGATAATTATATCATCAGTTGATAATATATATTATTATTTTATCACTCAATAGTACTATAATATGTAATATTCCTAACAGTACCATATCTTTTTTTAATGTTCGTCATTCATTCCATTATTGTTTTTGTATGGGAAACCAAGGCTTGACAGATGATAGACCAACATACGGTAAACAATTTGCAGAGATTGAATGATGTTTGCCGTATGTTACCATATGTAGCTATCATGTATGTGTGGAACCATAATAAAATATATTAAAAATAAAATTTGATGTCGTTCTGCAGTACTATCACGCAGTAGGAAAACACCACAGACTCCGTGAGGCGTTAAAAACCGACTCTTCATCCGTTGAACATCAACTAGACGCTGTATTAAGCATAATAATTTTTTATGAATGTTAATGAATATGAAGGTTCAGAACTACATTGGCGAGACTTGTTATTGCTTAACGGAGAACTCATACGTTTCGTATGATATTTTTGACGTGTTAACGAGGCCTCTGGAAGATAATGGATTGGCGACATTACTTTGGCGATATGAGCCATTTTATTCTCAAGGTCACGGACTATGAAAATAATATTAACAGTTAATGGTTGTTGATCTCACAAACGCCGTAATTAGCAGTAGAACAGCTAATCAGCTGTGGGTTTTTATGAAGTCAGCAACACTTCATGACTAAAATTTAGAACCTACTATGGAACATAGGGAATCTTATATACTTAGTCTTAGTGTTATCCTTTTGAGACAGATTTTTGACAATTGGTTGTTGATTTACAGTGCTACAAAGGGGCTATGTCGATCTGTGAAAACTCCACAAAAAATTCTTTTTTACAACCATGGCCCCTTGGTAGATTCTGAAAAAACTTGGCCAGAATGCCATTGTATTCTCCACCCTTAGATGCATCAAGCCTACCAGCCACTGGCACAAGATCTATCCCAATGACTAATGATGAACAAGGCTTCATTTCAAGGTCAAAGGCCTTGAACAAGACACATGCTTCCAGGACAAGATTTTTAATGCCTTTGTGAACTCAGTCAAGCTCAAACAACCCAGCCCTTCCAATAAATTGTTTGTCAACAACAATCCACAACCTTCTGTTTCCAGCCTAAAACTGGCAGAAGATGATAACGTCAAAGATCACAAACCAATTGAAGATGGAGCAATCAAGGGATCTTCCTATGGTGAAATTAAGAAAGTTGAGGGAACCACAGCAATTGGAGAACAGCACACAAACATCCCAACAACTGATGGGCAATGGAATTGAACAGCATATTTCCATTATATTTCAAACAATGCATGGGGAGCAACA
>JALLPE010000818.1:0-14509 GCA_036940025.1 Conticribra weissflogii | reverse complement strand
TTGAGCAAGCTATTGAGCAAGCTATTGAGCAAGCTATTGAGCAAGCTATTGAGCAGACCTATCTCAACTTTGAAGCTGACTTTTTGCCTGCTACATCATCTTGTGCTCAAGTACATGACTCTCCAAATAATCCAAGTTCATTACCACCGTTGATCTCTTCACAAATACAAGGGATCAATGACAAAAACGATGCACCTCATGATTTGACTTAAGTTTAAAATATCAGTTATCATGACCAACATTCCAACCAACATTCCAGGCTGACAACACCACGCAAGAGCAGTAGTTACTTCGGTCTTCCAACAGGACATGCTGCCATATAAATTAAGTGTAATTAGGTCAATGTCAAGAAATAAAATAGAGGAGAGGGAGGTCCCAAGCAGTTTAACTCAAAATAAACTGCTGCCACTGAAGTATTAAAGCCCAGATGTTGAGCAGCTAAGCATTTTGTTTAAAGGAGCAAGAATGGTGAGCATGTTGATGTTGGTAACACCAATTACCCCTACAAACAAGAATTCTTTTACAACAATCTCACCAAGGTGGATTCTCTCAAGCATTGTGTTGTCTCATATGACCTCAAGGATATCCATATGATTAGGGAGCTCTGTGATACTGAGAATTTTGACCCTCAAAGGAAATGGGGCCAACCAAAGATTAAAGGCCATTGCCAAGATTCTTCACATTGTCATTGAACACCAAGCCAATACCAACATGTATTGCTCAAAATATGATCAGCAAAGTAGCAATTGGCTAAATGCATTGGTATTGAAATCAATGACACTCAAACTTTGTGCCTGTGTTCTGTCCACCTACAATGATACCAGCTGTCAACAAGGTGGGATTATTCTTACAAAATTGGTCCTTGACGAGCTCAAAAATTTTCTCAAACTTTTTTGAGATCAATGATTTGACCCTAATCCAAGACAAGAACATTTCCATTGTCACCCAGCAGTTGCATGCTGCTGTGGTCAATCTGGATGAATTTGTCCCCTTTCCTGGTGACTCCTATGGAGGTATTCTTCGTGGTTTTACCAAGCACAATAATAAAGACTTCAAGGTAGTCTTTAAGGCCTTCTAATTAAGGAGAAAATTGATCATTTCTCCTTATGTCTCGCCATTGCAACATCACAATACGGGTCTTCTTCTTCAAGTGTATTCTTTGCAATGCTCTTGATCCTTTCAACAGCTTTGAAATTTCCAACTAATGGGTTGTTCATTGTCAAGTCATTGATATTTTCACAGATCATGACTGAATTTTTTCAAGAAACCTTGTGACCCAAACTGTGTTGTGTAGAATAAGGTTAACTTTGAAGAGGAGAAGATTCACCATTTAAGTGATGATTGTGGTAATGGATGGCATCCTTGTGGTGGCCAAAATAATCAAAGTTATGGATATGAATGAAACAAGCTTAGACTGACTACAACTACCCACACCTCAAGCACTGGAGGTCCATGTTTTGATTGGATTTGGATAGCTAATTGTGGCAAATGCAAGTCCTGGAGTGAAACTGTCAATTCTCATACCACTGCCTTCCATGATGCAGAGCTTTTAGCTGGAACCACTTACTACCAGCACAGTGTCATGAGTGAATCAAAGCAAAAGGAATCATATTGTAAAGTGTTTTGAGTTTAATGTAGATGTTTGATCAGAAAACATTTTCTGCAGCAACTGAGTTTTTGCACAAAAGGACTTTATTTTTGTTGGTATTCATCATGGTGGCAGAAGTACTATAATTCTGGGTATCATCTGCTCCTTTGATGTCACTGTTCATGATACAGGTTTCACTCCAGTGAGTGAAGTACACCATGCCAAGAATATTGTCAATAGACAAACAAGTCATTTTGGTTTCTAAATATAAATCATGAGGAGTTTGGATGAATACAGATAGGGTTAACAGTAACAAGTTCTTGATACCATGTTTTCAATTAAAAAAGAAATCAAGACTAACTGATTTTTTTTTCAGAAAAGAGACTTTCACCATGATGGGATTTTTCATGCAAGGGTGTCCCTTGAGAGCAATACTGGGTTTGAAGTTACAATAGGTTGGCATGTTTTCTGTTGTGAAATGGAAAATAAGTACCATGATATGTCCAGATCAAATTGTACAAGTATTCTAGAGAACTCCTAAAATGAAAATTATGGTACTATCAACAATCCATATCTAGCATAAAGAAAACACTGACACAGAATATTGTCTGATATTCCAATACCAACCAATACCTTTTGATAGGATATAAATGGCCAATGATAATGAAGAATGACAAGATTCACAATCAAGGTATGGGAAATAGTGCAATGGGCAATATGGGGTGTAATCAATGCATATTTTGATTGGCATCACTACACTACAATTTTGTGCTGTAAATAGTATTTTGATGACTACCCAAAAATTTAAAAAAGTAGACTTCTTCCAAAAGTAAAATTTTCGCAAATTAAAGAATTCTTAAAATCCAACATATCCCAATCACATTCAATCTCATTCAGACATAGCAATGAAATTTTTTGCAATGCCTGGATTCCATTGGGACTGTGTCTCCAAAAAGTACTATTTCCAGAGGTTTGAGGACTGCAGATATTTATTTTATTTTGAATGATCAGTTGCCCATGATTTCAAGTTTCAAGATCATGTTTTCATGACTAAAATATGAGACTATAAATTACAAAATAAGTACAGGCATGTAAGGACATGCAACAGGACATATTGTATTTCTGTTGTCACAAAAGGCATCACCATATTCTAAGAAGGTTTTGTTCAAACATACTTGAACACAAAAGAATGGCAAAATTATCTTACCAGTATTAGTAATATGGTAAAGTGACCCAGTTATTTAAAGTGAGTAGCTCATACTACATACACACATAAAAATCTTTGCCCTTATCAATCGCAATATAACATCATCTAATCAAATATTGAGATTGAATGTTTTCCTATTGGTAACATATATTTTGGGCCAGCTGCAAACTGCGGAGTGCACCTATGTAGGTAATGGATGTCATCTACTGGAATGTGCTATTCATAAAGCTACAAAAAGAGTCCAAGAAAGATATATGTGAAAACTCTTCCCTAAAGGAATGTCCTTCAATAGCTGGAAATGCAACTGTACAAACCTTGAGTGGTCTTTGAATCTGGGCTTACCAGGCAGTTGAATTTCAGATATTGAAAACTCTGATTGAGAAAATAGGTGCACAATGTTAACAAAGTCATGATATTATACCAAAAAATTCTTATTTACACAACATCTAAATTACAACTTGCCCACTCTAGAAATGTAAAATTATTCATACAAAATCAACTTGTTTTTCATTATTGTGAAGAAGGTCAAGTAAAGATAGACTAGGATTTTCCAGAATATTTCTATGTTGACCTTAATAAGGCACGTTAGGATCTAGCACAAGCAAACAGGTCTTATAATACTTGGCAATTGAGATAAGCAGCCAGCACATAGTATGACATCAATTGTATTTCTGTTCAACTTTTCACAAATTTATGGAAGGATAAATGATAGTATCTTCTGATTCAAGACGTGGTCATTTCCTAAAGACTTGGACACATTTTGTGTTGGGAGCACAATCTTAAGCACTTGAAATCAAAAGAAGCTATTTCAAAATTTTCCAAGTATAATGGAACAACTCTTGACTCTTGATCACTTGGTATCTATTTTTAAGTGAGTCATAAAAGTTACTTCTTGAATTTGATCATTATTCTTTATGATCATTAAAATTGAGGTCTACTGAAAAATACTATTATAATATTAGTTGCCCAATTTATGGAGTCTCATTTGAAAACTGCTGCAAAATGAAAAACTATTCTCATCTTATTTGTTTGTCATCTTTTTCATTCCAAGTTTGAAATACATGCACCCCTCTCTAGTGTAATATACAAATGGTAAACGCTGAAGGTATCTCTGTCATTGCATCTTTGTCACTGTAAAGAGCAGTCTTGATGAGTGCCTACAAATGATGAGCCCTCAACTAATTCAACAAAGCAAGTACACATTTGCATTTTGCCTTCAATCAATTGTTTGATACAAATGATTTTTCAAAGGCAATATTTGATTAAAATTTAAAAGGAGGTGGAAACATTACCATGAGAATATCTTTGATACCCACTTGGTGTTTTTTTAGTAAGAGGCAGTTTTTTGACTAGAATCATGATAGTTTATCTCATGATTTAAATCATCTTCACCTTGGAGCAAAAGTGTTCCCCCCTCTTCCTTTGTAATAACATAATTTTCATGAGAATGAATCATTGAATTTTCCATTACTATCTGAACCTATTGCCTTTGTTATTTTGACCAATTCATGCACAGGTGCTCCTGTTCTGAGTCCTTTTCAATATTATCAGAGATTTCATCAAGAGCTGAATCTTCAGATATGTTGACATAGCTGAGACTATGGGGCATGCTTGGATAATACTCAAAAAGTTCTGAGCTATTGCTCAAAGCTGCAGAGCCTATACTTCTATGTTGACTTGTTTAGGGACTTTTTGTATGAATCTTCTCATTGCTGAAAGCAATGAATTTACCATGGATAGTTGTTTGGACCATTTTTGGTGCAGGTCTACTTTCAGTCATGGTAATGGCACTCGGAGCTTGGAGTTGTTAGGTCAGTAATGGGATTACTATTTTGCTTGCTATCCTTGCCTTGTGAATGACAGGGTAATAATGATGTGTATGAATTGAATTTCATAAAAATGGCAATTTTGTTTGATGAGATTTTTTCTTTGTGATACAACAAAAAATGTGTACAATATTATTATATTTTATCAGAAAATGTAAAAGCATTAGGATTATAGTATGCAACCAATGCTTCTTGTTGAGTATACTTAATGTAAAATGTACAATAACTAGTTTGTCATAACCGCTAATGTGCAGATTTGGTTCTTACTTCAAGTTAGAAGAGGCAAGTTTCAAATTTTACTATTCCTCTGTAAATAATATTGGTGAAAGTCCTGTACACTTATTTAGATGATCTTTCATTCTTGCTCCAAATAATTTGAATGAAAGTGGGAATGCATGACTCAATTGGTGCAGCCTGTTGAATACTATTTTACATCAATATTGTACCCTAACAAAGCCAATCTGAACCCCCTTTTTCACCACATCAAGCCTGGACAGGAACATTAGTTGAGACCGGTAACGTAGATTTGGCCTCAAAATTATTTTATCAGTGCCGGCCGGTTCCCTCCTGCGTACACACAATGTTAATATGATCTTAGCAACTTTTGTGGCGTACATACTCAACCTCCACAATCATATTATTTCTACAACACCAGCAACAAAGGACACCAAAGAAGATTTTAGAATTTGCATCTTGTTTTTTCCCTTGTGGTATTAACTCATGGATTTCTTGGGTCAGTTGTTGTACTGAGTACACAAGTATTGGGTGCATCCCAAAATTCAAATAATCAAGGCCTAAATGCACAAACACTCAAGTGAGTGCTGCTGATGTCAGCATTTCCTTGGCTTTCTCATTCCCTAGAAGTTTCTGCAAAATTGCATAAATATCAGGGAAAAACTCTTCGGAGGTTTTAAAGCTCTGAAGAGTTTTATGTGATTTTGCACAAATATTTTTTATGCAGTGTACAAAAGTTCTGTAGTAGGAATTCAGTACAAAATTGGATAAAGATTCAATACCTTGTGGACCTTGAATGCTGTTCATTCAAAACAAGATACGTATTTTTTTATTTTTTGTACATACGTACGACAAGAAAAACAAAAAACTTGATGTATTTGTGTGTTTATGTCGTCCACTGGAATTTTGGTAAAGAACATAAATACTCAAATGCCTAATTGTTTTGCAGATACAAAAATTTTGATAAATGGGGGGAGTCACATAGGTTAGTCCACGTGCCACGAAGTTCTTCAAATTTTTTTGGACGTCAGACAGACGAGAAAAATTTGAGTATTTGTGCATTTAGGCGTTGATTATTTGAATTTTGGGATCCACCCATAAATATTTGGGTTGCTTTAATTCACCTGAAAGAGAGTTGGTAATGAATTCTTTCTTGCCTCTTCATTTTTCCTCACTGCTTGCAGTGTTAAATTTGTATTGAATCCTTAAATTACTTCAATAAAATTAACAGCATGAAACAAGCCTATTTGCAATTTGAAACAAAAATGGTTTGGTCTTTTTCAAAATTTAAGAAATGTTATATACTTACTTGTGCTACATTATCTTCCTGATGTCCAGATGATGTGACCTTTTGTAGCTCTTGAATGGTGCCCATGGTGCTATTTGAAAACAATCAAAACTTAGTACTCAGCAAACATGAAAATGATGATTGTTAAGATGAAAAAACAAATATGTATACACAAAGATTGAAAATTGGTTGACTTAGCATTTTTGGAATTGCATTATTATCTGGATGTTTGCATCTCAAGGTGAGTACAAACTTGTTGATCAACAAGTCTTCTTGGCAATTTCAACACATCAAAATTGAAACTTTATACAGTGATGAACTGGGATGAGAGTGGTCAGAACCTTACAACAAATGGCATATGTGTAGGAGAGGTCCGCAAAAGATGGTGGGGGGGATGGCAACAAGAGATGATAGCACAATAGATGGTGGTAAGAGACAGTGGCACAAGACAACATGGAGGGAGACAGCAACAAGAGATGGCAATGCAGGAGAGGACAGCAAGATATGGCAGGGGAGACAAGAACAAGAGACTGCATAGCAGGGGACAGTGGAGGGTGATGGGGCTGGAGGGAGGCACTAGAATGTTCTGGGAGATGACTGTGTAGGATACAGAGATGTTAAAACAGAAGATAAAGGGAGAGAAGGCAGTGGTGCACAATTGGGGGAGCAAGAGGTTAGTGGGTAGTAGTTGGGGGAAGTGGTGAGAGATGTTCCATCTCCTCACTCTTCCATTGACAAAAGATATGCCATAACAAGGCAGTCACATTCCTCAGCAACCTAGAATGAACCAACAATACACAGACAATGCATACATTTATTGTGTATTAGTGACTTATTCTATTTTTACATTAGTAATTAGCATACTTTGTCTCATATCTTTTTTGTATTTATGACCAAGTTGGTAAAATATCTTGATTTTTATATGAATGATTATCCTACTTCCATACACATCTGTTCTGTATTAATGAAGATGTTGATGGTATATCTGAGGTGTCCAAGAATCATGAACATATCTTCGAGAAAATGACTATCCACCTCAAATAAGTCACAAATAGATTTGTCCCAAAAGGGGTATACAGCTGGCAAAAGTCAGAAATAATGGTGTGTGGATGGAAAAAGACTCTCTTGCATACAAAGAGTGTGTTACAGTTGAAAATTGGAACTTCTGATATATGAACCACTATATATGGAAATTATTTTCATGACACAAGTGGAATGAAAATAAGCTGTATAAAATTATACCAACCATGTTTTTACTGTGGAGGACTTTCATGCATATGAACACTGTGTCCATGTCATCTGCACATTGAAAGAAAGACTTGCAAGATTCACTGGATAATGGAGCAAGGATATGGATGCACTTGGGCTACATTCATTGGTAGTGGTTCACAGCACTGAGTAAGTTACAAACAATATAATTTTGTCATACAAGATTAAGAGATGTTCTCAAGTGAAAGAAATTGTACCAATGTCTTCTAATTACATCTCAGTGTCTTCAATATCGTAAAGGACATCTTCTTTGACTTGTTGGGCAAAGTTAGGAGCACATTCGAGACACATGGGAAGTTATTTGTATTTCTATTTACCAAAAAGTATAACAATAAATCAAAAGCATTGACTTCCCTCATCATTTTTAATGATATGATTTTGTTTGGAAATATCCTATTTTGAAAAAATGTTATCCTGAAAAATGTTCAAGGATATTGGTCATAATTGGTAACTGGTTTTTGAACAATCACTTTGTTGAAGGAACAAAACAAACTTGTCAAACATTTTCGGAATGATGAAGACAGGAAATTCCCATTCAGCAGCTCTGCAATGCTCAAAAATACCAAGTTGGACCATGTGGTTGAGGTCTTTTTTAATGTCTGTCAATTAGATAAGGGACAAAATAAGTGCAGTGATGCATTGGTGTGGCGACCTGTTTCAGACCAAAATGTACCTTTTGATAGGGATGGACTCCAAGGAAACAATCAAACAGATTTGTCATTTAGAAAGTATGGCATGCAAGTCACAATGTTGATCCAACATCAAGTGAGGTTGACCAAAGGCAGCATCAGTGATATCAATCTTTTCATATTTAGCATCAAGAATGTGCATGTTTTAAGCTTCAACATATTCATCACCAAAACATTTCATTTCTTGGACAATATCAAGTTGTTGAAGCAAATATGCCTGAAAATACTCTGAGAAATTTTGGTGTATACAATGGAGGGATGACATTTACTTTATCCAACAGATAAGGTTATAATTGTAATAAAGGTGGAAACCACACTTGTCAAGGACGTTGGCTCAAAAAATTATTCCATACTGCATGATTTATCTTTTGACCAGAGAAAAGGGTCCAGTAAGACTTAAGAATTCAAAATAGAATGTTTGATGTCATATCTATCAATGTCTCTTGCAAAGAGAACATCAGTGCTAGTGTATCACCTGATATGCTGACACCATTGGCCACCATCTTGCTAACATAACTCAAATACAAATAGTAGGGCTAAACATTCAGAAGAATCTGGAATCTCAGGATTACCAAGAATGGAGATATAGGAACTTGTATACTGGTTCTCATGGGCACTCACTCTCCCCTGCACTAACCCAGCCTTTAGTTATAGCAGAGGGTCCTTATAAGGGATGGTGAAACAAATGTTTACTTGTTCAGTCACACCAGGCCAAAGTTGGATAGTGATGATACTCTTCACATCATTGCATACAATCTCAAGCAGCAACAGTTAAGATTGACAAAGTGAGGTTTCTGTGATATTTGTATGTAAAAAGTTCGTCACCAAGATGTATGGAATGGAACTCTTCAAGGACAATGATGATAGAGAGAAGTTCCATTTCCATGGTATGTTGGGTTGCAGTCAATTCACAAGGTCTATGTATAACAGGTTGATTTTGTTGGATGATTACGCAGTGCCTGTTTGCAAAATAGGGGGGAATGCCATGCATGACATTTGACTGTAATTAAAAAGTAAACAAGTAGTTCTGATTGGAGTTTGAATGTTGACCTTACTTTCATGAATGGCTTCTCATCAAATTTAATGTACTTCTCTTTCAAGTTCCATTTCAAATTTTCAAATGCCAATCCAATTTCCATTGTTACTGGGCAATACTTGAAATACTCTCTGTCCTCACTTATATTTCATTGCAAGCAAACCTAAAAATGATACATCATCACAATTATGTTTGTTCCTGTATTGCAAAAATAAGAGGAGCATTAATACCACAAAGTAAGTGTTATCATAAAGTGAAATGTTGTTTGCTAACTAATTTGATGATGCTTTAATATTTTTGTTGAGACCAACACAGTGTCAAATAGGATCCACCCTCATTTTTAAATGTTGCTATGTTGGAGGATGAGATTGGAAAATTCTGTTCCAATTGTGAAAGCTTTCACTTTTGTTTGGTCTGATAACATTAATCAACATTGACACAATTTTGAATTCCATGGTGGCATGGTGATTGGTGAATTGATGTGTGATATTATTTACACTGCACTGGAGTACAATAGGAATTGTATTTTTGTTTATACCAGTTTCTCAACTGGTATCTGATATACCCATATCTGAGCGATGTAAATGTTTATTATTTTAGAGACATGTGGGTGTGAACAAACCAACATATGAAGCAACGTGGCATGCATTGAATCATATATCAGCAAGGCTAAGAGAAGGATAGGTTCACATGGTGAATCTGATGTCACTAAAGTACAGATAGACAGGAGGCACAAGAATCCACAATGAAGGATTCACAGGAATCCAGAGTAAGCACAGCTGGGCTTAAAAGTATCATTCCTAACACTGTTACTTTGTACATCAAACACCAAGCCATGGTAGTGAAATACTTAATCAGCAATTGAAGTCACAGCAACAACAGGATTTGATTTGATTCCAAAAAACCTGAAGCAGGAGTTGCTAATTTCTCAATGGCAGCATTGTTTATGCTGAAATCATGGGAACTCTACTCAATTGTAACAACTTCAGATTTGATTTAATATTTTTGACTGTTGTATGCAAAATGTGCAGGTTCTATTTGAGATGGTTTTGGAACAGTATTATCGAAGCACATGTGACAACATTTGAGAGGTGTCTAAGATTGTCAATGAATTGAACTGAAAAAGAGTGTACAATGGAAACCTCAGTTGGACTAATAATATTCATTCTCTAATTGTTTATGTCTATTGAGGATCAAAAAAGAGGTATTTTTTGCTGCTTAAATGCTATTTCATAGAATACATTCATTTGGTACAATTTATTTTATGATATTTTGTGTTGACGTTTTTATTAAACAGATTGTCAAACTTGTTTGACTACAATCATCACCAATCAATTATCTGGTCTCATCCCTCAACCCCTTTCATCCTCCATTTGACTGTCAATCAATTGATAAACCATCAGCTGATTGATTGATTCATCAATCAATCCATCAAACTGTTTCAGTGTGATGGCATCAACATCCTCAATGAAATATGAATGAGCTCAATCCAGTGATTGTGATGCCACCCACCCCCAACCATGATGCCCTCCATCTATCAATTGAATATGATGCCCTCCACGGATCCTTCCAAAAATTTGCAACAACCCATTGATCAATTGATTGTTGTGTCATCATTTTTATTTCACTACTTGTTTTTTTATTGTTATAGCGAAGGCTATGGTTTTGTTTTTGTTAGTTCTTTTGTGGCATCAATTGTTTTAGTTTGAGATTGATTTATGATGTTTCATTTTACAGAGGTTACACCTATTGTGCATTCTTCCTAAATTTTCTGTTCATATATATGGGTACATCTTGATGCTGGAATCAGGGTTCAAGAAGGAGTCATTTTAGTTATTTGCTTCTACTGTCGCTGTTTAACTATTTTATTAATAACTGTGGAGTCAAAATAACTGTGGACTAGTGACAATGAAAAATGAAACATTTGTAGATTAAAATTACCACACCTATAGAAACAAAATTTTGAGTTCCGTGGTAGGAAATAAGAGATCAACAGACTGATCCCCTTCAAATGAACTTAGCTTTTTTCTGTGATAATTGTTGTATCGATAGAGGTCAGAGGTCAGATCATTGTCAATTGCATCACAACAAATTGTTTGTTTTTATATTATAAAATATTTCTTCATGTAATTTGAGGTGTCAATCTCTACATATTTCAAAGACACTTCTCCAACGTTTATTTTGGGAATAAATTCAAGTAATATATTTTTAACAAGATTTCCTAAAAAATTGGTCACTCATGACAATAAATGAGTTAGATGTTTAGTTTGTGCAACAAGATGACACATAATTCTTTTCATTTTTGTGCATTCCTATTCATTACTATGAAGAATAACTTTTAAATCCTCAACACTTTGGTCAAAGTAAAAAATTCACATACTCATGACAATGTGATGGTGAAAGTTTTGACATACTTTCACAATTTATTGAGTTTTCCAGTAAGAAAATAATCAGTGTGGTACCAAGATGATACCATATTCTGTGTTTTTGTTTGTGCATGCTTATTAATTACTACAAGGAATTACTTTTAGTAAGTCACATACTCATGGCTATGTGATGGTGATATTTTTGACAAACTTTCACAATTTTTTGTTTTTTTTCAGTAAGAAAATGAGTCAGTATGGTACTGAGTAGATAATTTTTCTGTGTTTTTGGAAGTGTATGTTTATTCATTACTATGAGGAATAACTTCTAGATTTTGATTGTTGAACAATTGTGATAAGTTTAGCAAATATATTAATGCATTTCTTGTTGGGCTACTTAACAGCTGATTTAGATTGTTCCCCAAGGAATCCAAGCACCATTGGAATTTTCATTATGAGGGTAGCTGTTAGTCCTATCCATTTGTTGTCACAACTAAATACACAGGGTTGGTCAATGATACAGCTCCTGTTATCATCATGCCTTTCATTGAGTGAAGTGGAAAATACCCTTGTGTTTACTCATCCCAGTTTTCAACAAACAAAATCGAATTTGGTTTGGGTTTTCCATCTTTTGTTCACTAAAAGTCATGTAAAAACTGTTGTTGTTACACCCAATGTATTTTTTTATGTTCAAATTAAATGTAGAAAGTCACAGCATGGGAACTTCATCCCAGCATCAATTGCTATAACATACAGCTTCATTATCTGCTGAGTTTGTTTTTTTCATTAACTTTTGAATGTTTGAGACTAAAAATCATGTGATGGTTGCCACTGGTATACCAACTGTCATCATTCCTTATGATTGTCATTTTATATCAACAACGATATGATTAGTATGTCATCCTATCTACAATCATTTTATTACACATGTTGACGGGTTTTTATTTAATCATTTTTATTGTTTTGTGACTTATCCAGACATGAAATCATATCAAAGATGGCATTATTACACCCATGTTAACAATTAACAATGTTGTTACATTTCTGAACAAATCTATAAATTACATCTTGGAAACTTCATCCTAGCCCAAAAAATCATCACACCTAGTAGCTTGGGTAACTGTTTGTTTGGTGTTTTCATTGACTTTTGACTTTTTGAAACAAAATGTCATATAGAAGTTCTCATTGTTACATGCATTGTAATATTTTTATGACTCTCATGAAAATATAATCAACTACATTATGGAAATTTCATCCTAGCATCAATCTTCACAATATAAAATGGGAAATTCATCCTTACAAGAATCTATGGTTAGGTTTTTTGAAGTATTTTTGACTTTTCCAGACAAAAAACCATATCAAATGTCTCATTGCTGCACCTGATATCACCATTTTTCATGATTCTCATTACATAAATACAACCACATGAGGAGTTTTTATTCTCAACTATTTTAATTTGGATCTTTTGTTTTTGTCCAAACACATCATTCAAATATTTGAAAAATGAAATTCATAGGCTGTAAAAGATTACCGTGATGATGATATAGAATACTGTGTTTTAATTGTAATTTATAAAATAAAAAATAAAATGCATCAATAAAATTTTTTACTTTGTATCTATATTCTTGTCGAACAATTTCATCAGAAATTTGAACATAAAATCGCAATAAGTGAATGGATATTCTGATTCAAGCCATGATCAAAGGCTACAAAAGATCATAAATATATTATTAAAAATGAAATATCGAAATATTTGTATGAAAAATTACAGTACCAGATCAAATTTTCAAATTGTGCTAGACACATTTTTGTCCAACAATAAAAATAAAAAATTTACCATTGAAACACCTCAAGTGAACAGATTTTTGTTCAAATCAAATTCAAAGGCATTACAAGATCAAAATAATTTTGGCAACGAAGTATGGCAGCAGATTGATGGGAATAGAGCTATTGCTGGAGATCAATGTGCAAAATTGAAAATACTTATTTAGGATTATGATGAAGCAGTTAAATAGGAGATGCATTTGGAATTAAACAATGAGTTATTGGATTTTGAGGTGGAGGTGCCACGATTGAATGATTTCTGAAGACAAGGAGAAATAATTCCAAATATTGTTGATGAAAATGCAGCATACTGAATTGGCCATTTGTTCAAGTTGGGCATACAAGTGGCAAATCAATGGGCTATCACAAAATCATTCAAGATAATCCCAGAGTGCAAGGAAAAGGCACAACAGAATGACTTGCTACAATATTAAAATGGGAGGTACAATAAATGGAGCAACCAAGGCTTATAACAGGTTAATTGATATTGACAAACAACCAAATATTCCTGCACAGTGCTCCAAGTAAATTTTGAAGAACTTGCTCCCTCCTCCCTTGCTTGGCAATGAAAGAAAATATCTCATCATGCAAGTGGGACAAAAGCAAATTCTAGGCTTTAACGTTTTTTGTCTGAATCCAACAACAAAATCACTTGGCAAAGTGAAATGGAAAAGCATGTCCCAGCAGATGAAACAAAAATACTATACCAAAGATATTTTTATTTCAACAGCAATATTAGTCCATTGAAGAATTTTTTCAAGTAATTTCAATAAACTCTCCTCTTTGTCAAAAGTGAATCCCCATTGATTTCAATCCTACGTAGGAACAGTACATTTCAACGGAACCGTCCAGATTATTCTCACAGAAAGAGTGACAGAATCAATGGATTTTTGCCTAAAACTCAGGCAGAACCAAGAATCAATGCAAACGCTTCTACACACAGCTCATTAATAACAATGTAAGGAACAAACTTGACTCACAAAATATTTTTTATCATAGAGTTATTTTGGATGTTGTTCAAGTTGTGCTCGAGATTTTCACAGTTTTGGGTTTTAACCCCTATCTTGTTTTCCCTCTCAAACTGACAGGAGCTCGTCCATTTTTGAACAATCCAAAAAAGATATCACCCATGCTCGTCCACTTTTTTTGACATCTGATGGTCAAAATCATTCATGTAGCGGAATA
>JALLPE010000817.1:0-14514 GCA_036940025.1 Conticribra weissflogii | reverse complement strand
GTCTTTCGCTTGCCCCTGCAGCTGCAGCATTGGTAGCAGTGGTAACGTTGGTAGCATCGGACTGTCCAGAACACTCTCTTCGTCGGCAGCTACAGCATCATCCAAGACTAAAAATGGCCCTGTTTCTAGCGCGACCGCCACCGCCAACATCGCCTTGATCGGTGCGGGCTGGTGGTCGCAAGGGTGGCACGTACGTCCTCTGATTAATTACCATTGGATCTCTTATCCTCTACTCATTTCTAAATGTGTTGCAAACGATGAAACGTATATGATGTGATTGCGGCACTGTTGTATCACTTAAATCTTTGGTGACGAATTATCGTGTTTCTGATTTCAGTTGCCGCATTTGGATCGCAATGAAAAAGTCAAGATATCTGCCATTGTTGGTGAGAACATCACTCTATTATTTTGTATTGCATTATTGAAATCATGTTGCCATTGTGATGATGCTGATGATTGCTGGTTTTGTCATTTGTTTCTGTTGGTATGACTTTAGTTAATGCTATTGATGTTCCTGTCCCTGACTCTGTCCCTGTTCATTTTGTTACACAACAATCATCGCAGACTCCAGCCCTCATCCAAAATCGAACCTGAACCCCCACCTCGAACCTCTCTCCGCCCTCGCCTCCAAATACCAGTGTCCCATCTACAGCTCCGTAGCCGATCTCCTAGACGATCCCGCCATAGGCCCCACCGTCGATGGTGCCATCGTCTGCACTCCCCATTCCACCCATTTCGCCATTGGGAAAGAATTGATTCGCGAGGGAAGACGCCGGTTTCGAGAGGCGAAGGGGGCGATGGGAAAAAATGAGGTAATGGGAACCAATGGCGAGAGGGAAATGAGTCAATCTTTTCGACCTATGAATATACTCATGGAAAAGCCCATGACGACTAGCGTGACGCAGGCGAGGAAATTGCACCAGTTGTTGTTGGAATGTCGAAATGATGATGATGATCTTGATCATGATGACAAAGAGTGGAATCTAGGGGAATATGGAACAACCGCAAGTAAAACGGGTAACAACACCAATGGAAAAGAACTCTCCGAAGTAGTGTCATCATCACCATCATCATCCACAACAACCCAAACACTGCACAACGACAGAAGCGGCAATCACATAGGAGGAGGCATGGGATGCTTCCTAATCAACCACTCGGCCAACTATCGCCCCCAAGCCAAAGCCGCACACTCACTCATCCGATCCGGAAAACTCGGGACCATCCGCCACGTGTCCGCCTTCTTCGCCAGTCCCCTCAGTTGGATCTTCGACGATCCCTCCAACACCGGATGGAATCAAATCCCCCCCGACGACGACGAGGGCGAAATGGTCGGGAATGGATTCGCATGGGGCCAATCGTCTCATTTGCTGGCGTGGATATATCACGTGTCTTCCGGTAGGGGGGCAGGAGAAGATCTAGTTCCCGACAGGGTGTATTGTTCCATGACCACGAGCGAGAAGACCGGAGCGGATGTCTCTCATGCGGCGACGGTGCATTGCACCAATGGGGCGACGTTCAGTCTTTCGGGGACGAGTTTACTACCCGGGAATGCGCATTCGGATCCTCCTGTGGGGAAGAGGGTGAAGATTAAGATTTTTGGAACGAAGGGTGCGTTGTTTTATTCGGGGGACGATCGGGACGTTGAGTCGGGGCGGTTGGAGTGGTTGAGGGGAGACGATGATGGTGATGGTAGTGGTGTTGGGACGGTGGAGATTCAATGTCCCGAATTGGGATTTCAATTTGAGGATTTGGATCAGGAAGGGATCGGGCCCGAGTCGCTGCAAATGTTTATTGATTCTTGTTTGGGGAGAGACTTCTATGTTGGTGCGGATTCGTTAGTAGGTTTGAGATCGGTTCAGACTATTGATGCAATGTACAGGAGTCATCTCTCTGAAAATTGCGAAAATGTGAGGTAGCTGCACTCTTTAGAAAAAGTGAGATGGAGAGTCTGGTTATCGAGTCATATTTCGGGCTACGTCAAAAGTTGGGAGTTGCAGTTATGAAAGTGGACCTCGTGACAACGTTGCAATAGTAGGTAACATCGATTAGTGCCACATTGGGTTCATTTGACGATGTTGAGGAGTAGTGCATTTACAATTCTGATATTCTATCGTGAAATATAACAATATCAGCTCTTGTAACAAAGCACCCCGATTTTCCCATAATACAAATGAATCACATTCTCCCGAGTACAACTGATATCGAAGCCGAATCCTTCCCCGACCCCAACCTGCCAGGTCGGCTCGAACTTTTTGTCCAGAGAATTTTTGATGAATACAGCTGCATTTTCGTAGTCGGAACTGCTCTGAAATTTGTCCAGAGCCATGGTGCAAATTTCGACGACTTCGTTGCCCATTTCTGTTTTCATGTCGGAATACTGATGAGTGATTAATGGTGTGACGTGTTTTGATGTGGATGGAGATGATGGAGTGATGATGTGAAAGGCAAGGTAGGTGTGGATGAGATGCAACCAATAGTATTGTGATTAAGATGTTGAGAAAACAAATTTGGAGATCATTGCAAGCTGAAAAGTTGAATACCTTGATGAGAGGCTTCTTGAATACCCTTTTGAATTCTTCTTGGTCGATTTCGACTTCCACCGGAGCCATAGTGTAATATTAACGTTGAGATGTCTTGAATGAATGCTAAGATTAGCCATAAATCAGTAGTGTTTTATTGGAGATTGAAGCTATGGTTATTGTGGAATTGTCGTCAATGGCAAGGAATGAAATCAAATTTTGAATTTCCATTTTGAAAAAGGGAGAGATCGAAGAATGGAGTGTTGAATGATATACCGAGACTGCAGATTACAGCTACACAATCGTTTACGCGCACACTGCTTGGTTTAAAGTCATATTCAACTCAAGATGCAGGGAAATCGAGACGTCATCGATTGGGAGCACCAGCTCGCCAGCATTATCGACAAATCCAATAAGAACTTACTCAAGATTTCCTCGGAGTATAGCGAACTCAAGCGCCGTCACGACAGCAATTCTTCGTCGAAGCCTCTTCTCTGTCTTCCTCCGCCTCCAACGCAACATTCTCAGCATCTTAGTGGGTATCACGGTGGGGATAATCACTGGTCTGATGTTAATATTGACGGCAATCGACACCAAAATCGTAGTTCAGTGGGACCTCATCAACGAGCAGCCATGGCAGCCTTCAATGCCTCCAAAATGAACGGAAACAAAATGACTACCCGCCCAATTTCAAGATCGTCAGAAGAAGATATCTTGCGCCGCCTCGAAACACGGATGAGTCATACCGTAGAGCGCATGGTGAATGAAAAACTAAAATCAACTTCGCTGGCGATGGACTCCTTCAAGGATCAAATTTCCGTGATTGCCGAAGAAATTAGGGGTCTGAATAAGAGTGCTTCCTCGATTGCTCAAACTGTCTCTTCGCAAGAAAGGGCAATTGATCTCCTTCGACACGACGTTGACAGTCGACGTGAATTCCTTCTCAAGATGGAATCCCAGGTTCTGGATCAAAATTCGTGGAAGACGATGACAGAATCGGAAATATCGCAATTGAAGCAAGCTGCCGCTAAGCAGAAGGATTCCCTTGCGACGAAACCTTCCTTGGTGGATGTCAAACGATATGTTGAAAGTGCCAAGATTGATTTGTCCATGTCACTGGCGGCGTCTATGTCGTCGTTTCAGGAGGAATTTAATAGTCTGAAAGAGTATTTGGAGAAAAAAATTGATTCAACGATACAAAATAATGCAGATCCAATTGATGTCGTGGAGAATGCAATCATAGCGCAAGCAGGAGAAATTGAGAGGAAGTGTTTGGAGTTGACTGAAAGAAAACTAGAGATCTTGAGCATCCCACCAGACTCTACAACATCAACAGGTCGAGCACACAACTACTGGGGAAAAAACACGATCGATTTCAACGACATGTTCCAAGACGAAGAATTTCTGGAGGTGCTAACCAAAATTGTTGCGAAAACCATGTCAAATGTAGAAAGAAAATCCGAATGTGTGAAACCAAATTCATGCAAAGATGAGAATGGTCTAGCTACTGATACGACGATTTGCAAAAATCTGGAGGCATTGCAGAAAGAAGTGCATTCTATGAAGAAGAGGGTAGTGGAGAACTTAGAACCGGAGATTTCGGCGTTTAAAGGTGAATTGAAACTCACCATGGAGCGACAATCTCAACTTGTTTCAGAGAAAAGGGTTGACGAGTTGGTGGAATCAAAGATCGAAGAAAAAACGAAACAGAATGAAATTAATTTGAAGTCAGCAATCTCTATCAAATATAAAGAACTCGAATCGATTGAGAAGTCAGTGAAAGCGCAGAGAGACTTGGCTGAGAAATTGAAAAACGAACATGATGCTCTATCGACGTCATGCAGCCTTTGCCCTACGAAGTCGGATGCCAACGCGTTACTAACGAAGAGGGACAGAGAAACTTGTTCTGAAGACATCAACTCCGTGAGGATGGAGTTTGATAATAAAGTCTTATCAACGATGGACACGCTGACCAGTCAACTCTATGAAGAATTGTCAAAGCAGGGAGCTGATTTTGAGAGGAAGCTCGGAATGCATCAAACTCATTGTGAATCATTGTGTACGGAAATGGAACTTGTAAAAGAGCTTGACTCAAAGATTCGAGATTTTGGGTCGGTGATGGGTGCAAAGGTCCAAACAGCAACACAAAATTTCCACTTGCTTGAAGAGAGAGTTCAATGTCTCGAAAGAAACCGTGCTGCAATATTGGAGCGGATGGAGAATGTGCTCAAAGTCGACGTTGTCGAGGACATGATTGACTCAAAGACTCGAGAAATAATAAAATCGGTAAATTCATTTCAAGAGAGGCAACTTTCAATGGAGAATTGTGTGAGCGCTGTAGAAAATAATATTTCCTCACTTGAAGATCTTGTAGCAACAACCCGAAAGAATATTCAGGAGTCATCCAAATCGGATATAGATGAGATGACAGACTACATTCGTTTCGTAGAAAATGACTTGAAATTATCGATCGAAAGACTATCGTCCAGTGTCGACGAAATCCCAAGTATGGTTAGAGAAAAAATCCAAAATGTAGTCGACTTGATACCGCCCATTGAGGGCAAGATACAAATCCTTCAAAAATCAGATCACAGAGTTCATGATGATATGCAAAAATCCGACATGCTTGCCATCCAATCAGTAGAAGGCCGCCTTATGTCGGAGATCAAAGATGTTGTCGCAAAAACTAATGAGTGCTGTCAGAGACTGAAAGAATTCGAGCAAATCAAATGTGGTGAAAAGTCATGCCAGCTTATTGTGATGGCAGACACAAAGGCGGCAGTGTCTGAGACAGTTGATTCTGACAGCGATGTTTTTGATTCGATATCACATCTTCGAGATAGTCTAAAGCAGACAGTTGATGTTGCACGAAGTTTGGAACATAAAAAAACAACTTGCGGACATTCGGAACACGAAATAGTGGATGAAACTATATTGAAAAACTGGCGATCAGACTTGCATTCCAACGAGGCAGGAACATCGAAGTCTCAGAAAATAGGAGAAAGTGAAATCGTAGAATCAGCTCGATCAACGGAACATGCAAGTGGCATATCTTGCATCTCTGCTATGGAAGACGGCATGAAAAATGCATCGCGCGATGAATCAGCTGAGGTTGGCGTTGAACGTGGTATAAGTGTCGAAAACAACCGTTCAAACTTCCCAGGAAATTATGGTGGCGTTGGAATTCTAGGCTTAGAAACAATATCAGCTGATGCCATAGATGAAAGTATTCCTCAAGAGAGTGCCAACTGCTTTGATGGCTTGATTTCGCTTGATCCGTCTCCATCAATTTCATCGGAGTTAAGAAAAAGTGATTTTAATGACAAAATCACTTCGCCCACTGAAAACGATTCCGGCGAAAACTGTCCAGGTTGGAGCGATCGTCTTTCATCGCCAAGTAAACGAATATCATGCTCAGATGGTGAAGGCAATTCCTCTTGCAGACATTCGATGACACATAGTGATCCGCCCGTTAATACTTTGAAATCAACTTATGTTGACACCGTACACGAAACTAATTTCGTCAAGGATGATATGATTTGTTTCAGCGATGACAGTGATGGAGACCCTCGGTTCGGCATCCTCGAGCTACCTCAAAACAAGTTGCTGTGTTCGCCGAAGAAATATGCCAACCAGACGATTTCACAACAGGAATCATCGGACTCGAGTATACCCGAATCGATTGAGGAAATCTTCGACACCTCTGATTCCATGTCTTCAAATTTGCTGGTGTCACCTAATGACTCGCCAATAGACAATGATCGCGTAACGAACACTGAAATTACATCAATAAAACAGGGGCTATTTTTCAATAAATCGGGTAGAAAGGAATCCCCCATTGGCTTAACTCAAATCGATGATTCTCATTCACGCTCCAGAGGCATTCCTCAACGCGACGAAGACGGCAATGAAAACAATAATGATCATCCAATCCATTCCGGTAGACACGGACTGTTTGTTTCTTCTTCAAATAATGAGGAATCGTGTAATTTGAATCAGTTGGATGAAAATGACGATTTGATTATCGGGCTCTCAAATCCTCAGAACGATAAAAAATTTTGTAATGATGCCAGATCTGGTCATCGCTGGCTGTCGGGAGAATATAACGTTGCTGACGAATATTTATTACATCCAGAGGATATATCTGATTCCGAAAGAGGAAGCATTCGATCATATGACGAATATTTATCATGTGAAAATTCCACTTCTACTGAAACTAATCAAGTAGAAAATATGAAACGAATCAGCATAGAAAGCAATCGTCATTTGCTTGAACCGAATGTACACCGAGGATGGGACAAGCAACTCTGGAAAATCAAATCAACCGGTCTAGTTTTGAGAGATTCCACATCACCTGTAAACAGCAAGAGCGATTCCAGAGACATCGGGAATAAACGGGCTAGTAGCGACGATGAATCGTATGGTAGCAGCGGTTTTGAAAGTGATGGATATGTTTCTAAGTAGTAGTCGCCTAAAATTGTGAATCTGCATCTTGTATTGTACATGAACTTGAGATATGAATTACCTTCCTTTAGAAACCAAAGAAGCTGTTTTGCTGTCTATTGAGTTCTTTCGCCATTGCTGCGAAGTCCATACTGGCATTGTTCAGAGCTTCGCTTTTATTAGCCAAACTATTGAGCTTATCCCTGCGTTCTAGAACTGCATCTCTGGTTTGACCAAGGTTGGTTATCATGGAAGAAGCCAATCTAGGAGCAGTCTGATTTCCAGTTTTTGTAGGCTTATCGGAAAGCTTGAAACTATTCGACTTAAATAGAGAGCTGCGGGCCTGAGCCTCACGAAACCTTCGATAGCGTGAAGCTTCTTCTTGTTTAGCACGAGAACCAGTTCTTTCCTTTGCTGCTAAGGCCCTACAGAGATTGAACTGGCCATCTGAAATTCGGTACTCAGACCCATTATCCTTCAATCGTTTTTTTGAGCAATCGTTACAGACATACCTGCAACTCACTTGACAGAATTGCTTCCTATTAGAAATGACTCCAAATTCACCCCAACAAATAGCGCACGAACACGAGTCGCTACCGCCGGGAGACTCGGAGTCTAATGTCGATGAAAGACCCTTTTGAATCTTGACAGTCCCAACGCTCGCGAATGATTTTGGTATTATTTCAGCAAAATATTCCTGGTGGGAATTCACACGGTCGACCCCCCCAAAAAGTGACAAGACACTGTCTCCAAAATTCAAATCATTGCGATCAATCTTTGGTAACGAGGAGATTAATCTGGCGTCGATGGCATCGTTTAGCGAGTAGCAAACTGGTGGGGTCTCCCTATCAAGTCGCGTGTGTGTTGGCGGTGGCACATTGGTCCTAGCTCCATTCTTCATTAGAACTCCAGCGCATGCTTGGATGGTTTCGATAATACCCCCGACAGTCTGCATGGTGTCAAAGCAATCATCTCCTGACGTTTGCTTTTGCTTATCAAATGAACGCAATTCTTTCGCTGCGAGAAGCAGAATATGTAGAGGGGTCAATCCGAAGTATTCGCTAAGACTCTTTATCTCGCTTCCTCGGCCGATAATTCCCTCAAATTTTTCATTTGGTTCAAAACCATGCTCAAGGAGTACTTGAACCGTACTGTGAAATTAATGCCAACCTTCATGGTAAGATGTATGAGGTTTTCAAATAAGTTTTCAAAGCCGCGTCGTACTTACCGGATCAATTGTTGCTCAGACGAAAAAGAATTAGCACTGAAATCACCCTTCGTAGTGCCAAAAGCAATGTGAATGTGTTTCCTCAATGCTATCAGAGCAGCATGAATGGGATAATGATATAGTGCCGCTAAAGAAATACCCCCTGCATCGCTTCCATCCGCGTTTGTCAATGGGTAGCAATAGTGACAATGAGAAAGTAGTTCAATAAGCTCCGCTGGTTTCCACTGAAAAGACAAACAGTGAATCGGATGTAACAATTTGTTGCTATCAGGATATCCAGAGATCATAAGTTGACCCCCCCACGCTTCAAGGGCAGATATACATAACCCCATCGCAACAGGGTCACTTTTGCCGTTTATCATTGTCCCCTGTGACGCTGCGTAACAAGGCGTCCGACCAAGAAAATCTAATGCATTTGGATCGGGCCTCGCGGGATATGTTGCTGAAAGTACAATTGAAAGACTCTTGGCGTCCAGCCTCTCAGCACATAAATGGCATGGTGTCTTGGATTCGGCAACTGTTGGCACCCAACAGTTAGCACCCGAGTCTACAAGAAGGTTGACAGCTACATTTGATCTCTTCATACAGGCAAGATGAAGAGCTGTGTACCCGTCATCGTCCTTTGCATCAATAATCAAACTTGTAACATATTTCAACTCATGCGAATCGTGACTCGAACCAACACGATGATGGCGCTCCATCGCATTTACTAGTGCTTCTTTTAATGCCTGATTGTTACCAGATATTACATAAGAATGTAGTGTCCCCAACACTACCTGGTGCTTCCATGAATAATCATCGCTGTATTTACCGGCATAAGCATTAAACAGAGCATCACAAATTGAGTGCTCGATCCGCCTCGTTTCATGGACAGCCTCAGCAGATTCATATGCACTGTCGGGCAGTTCTTTGGAATCGACTACCGCCGAGAGGACAACTACCTCAGAGGGAGTTAAGATTTCAAGGCATGATCTTATCCTCGGATCAATCACTTTTGACAAGGGTGTCATACGTCTCCCTCCGTTTCTATCTTGCAATATAATTTTAGTCGGGACGGAAGTACATGTAGTCAGTTGTGATAGTCGAATTTTGCACGCTTGTGTATCTATCACACTCTCTGCCACCACGAAGGAACTCATGAGTGAAGTCATTTCTTCGTTTGCCAATAATTCGTGCCCAGATTGAATGGGTAAGAGTCGACGAACTTCATCTACATCTTGAGGCAACCTCAAAATAAAAATAAGATCTGGATTTTTGTAAATCGCAAGAATACGAGGAACGTATTGATCCTGAGAAAAGAAATATCTCCCTTGCACAACCCGTGCCACAGGCCCGGTGAAAGTCAATACACGATTGGTTTGTAAATTCCAAAGTTTGTTGGTGTAGCCTTGCACTCTTTTTTTTGATTCCTCGGAATTGTTCTCGAGAGGGGGGGGATAATTCAGGCTGTCGTCAAAGAGGATTTCGCGGTCCAAAGTCTGTCTCGGTAATGGGTTCTCCAAATCAAAATGTTCTGAAAAGGTAGAGTACACTGTGTCAAAAATTTTCTGAGTTCCAGACAGTTGGTCTATATCTTCTGCAATGGCTTCGTCGATAATTTGGTCATTGGACGTCTTTTCGGTATAATTGTTATAATCCTCTTTGTATTTCAGATTCGTTGATGTCGCAGACCTTCTGGGCAATATTTTGTCCTGTATTTTTTGTTGCTCACCGCCAATGACGTGAGAATCATCGTTAGAGTTTCCTCTCGATTCCACGCCTATCGATACTTCGTCCATGTCATTGTCCTCGGTTCCTAAGTCAGGGTTGATTTTCGTTGCTTGTGAAGTACAAGAGTCGTCATAATCTTTTGACGGGTCGCTAGTCACATCCGCACCATCCACTTTCGATGTTTTCTTCATACTCCTTGAACTTCTCGAACTCCGAGTGCTTCTTGCGCTCTTGGCGCTCTTGGCGCTCCTTGCACTTATGATGCTGCCGGTAACTGATCCCGTTGATCGCTCTGATTCATCGAGTGCATCTCCCTCCCCATTACCACTACAAATGTCGACTTCATCATGACTCGGTGCATCTGCTTCATTTACCACCTCGTCTGTTGCATATGAATCCATCGCCGCAGTAAATTCACTTGAATTTAACAAGAATGATGATACACAATCCCGTGAGTTTGTGAGAAAATTAATCTAGGTCCTCAAGAAATTGTTGCGTTCTCAACAAATTCAAAGAATAGGTACTGTTTAAAATAAATTTCGATCAAATTTAACAGGAAAACTTAGACAATCGCGTAGGAAGAGAGATAGGTGCCACCATATCGTCATCGGCAATACACCGTTGATGCAATTTAAATCTTAAGAATAAACAAACAAGTCACCCACTGTAAGAACCAAAAATGACGACTAACAACCCAATCAAAAAAAGTGTGCTAGACACAGCACGACATGAGTGACTCAGTAACACATGAAAAAAGGATGGAATGCAAATGCACTACTGCAATTATCCGAGAACAGCAGAAAGGCCAGAGTCATTCAACTTGAGAAAAGTACAACGGGGATAAGTAAGCATCGACCTCTGAATCAACCACCAGAAAAAGCAATCAAATAACAAGGCAAAACATGAATTCTCGCCACAGTTCATCACTTGGAAAAGGTAAACGGCCCTCATTGACCACTTACAAGGAACGAGCACTCGATCGTTTCTTAGCCATTCTTAAGGTTGGAACATAGGGTAGGGACAACGTGGATTTGAGACAACGTTGTGGTTACGACTTGTTTCGTTTATATGTTTTCATATCTCTGGAAGATACTGGATTAGCGATTTTGTTCCTGTATCTTGTTACATAGAAATGACGTAGATATTATCGCTAATCAATTGTCTTCCTTCTTGGTTCAGTCGTCTGCTCTAATAAGAGAGTGTGTAAACACTATTGCGTGAAGTACAATACTGCACTAACATCACTTTGAAAAAGATATTCGATTGGCGAAGATTGTTTGGCGATTTTTCAACATTTCAGCCACCCCAGAAAATAGCGTAATAGTAAAAATTTTCCTCATTATTTGTTATAATGTGGTTGTTGGCTGCTAAGGAAGGGTATTGATGTACCCAGATTAAGGGGGACAGCAATTCTGGAGAATTTGAAGTAAAAAATAAAATGTTATTCTACACACATCTTAATGCAAAGAGACCACCAAGTGCCAGCATGCCACCTAATGTTCTGACACTCTTGTACAGTCTATCGGTCATCTGTCTAACAACTGACAGATGTATAGTAAACAGTAACCATCAGGGGAATAATGAACCTTGGTATTCCCAGGAATGAAGCTAAAGTAACTAGTGTCATTCTTTTTTGGGCACTACACTCTCTCCCACTAAAACTGCTCGTTCAGTTATAGCAGAGGGTCTCTAAAAGGGATAGTGCAGCGGATGTTGATTCATTCTGTCACACCAATCTATAATTGTATTGTGATGGTACCATTCAAAGGGGCTGGAGGTTTTGAAAGTAAATTTTCCCTTTGGTTGTGTTATCATATTTAAGGACTCTTTGTCCAACAAAATAATATAGTTGATGCACCTTTGATTGTTTTTCAAAAGGGCATCATTTACTAATGCTTCTCTATTGGGAGTGATGGTTTGCCATTCCACAATGAGAACAATGTTTAAGAGCGTGTCACAAGAAAACGCAGGTGCTCCGTAACTTGCTTTCAGAACTGTTGAGATGGTTGATTGCACCAAGTACACTTTTGCAGTGAGTTCATCACCTAAGAGATGCAAGATGTCTTGTGGTGTTTGCAGGGACAGTGATAAGAGTAATGTGTTCAACACAACTGCTATTGTCTGATTCATAATTTTGTAAATGGAGTACGACTGTGGATTTGTGTTAGTTGTTGGAATATCCTTGATCTGCAGAACACAAAGGAGGCAGGCAAAGGTGTATCCCTTAACTTCAACACCATTATAAAGAATGACTCAAGCCAGTCTTGGATATCAAGCTAACCATGTATTCTTGACTTTTCTGGAATGGCATCACTCAATTTGGTGTCTATTTACACATATACAATAGATTTGTTGTAGTGTCAATGCATGTTGATGCATACACCATCAAGTCTTTCCATCTTTGCAGACCACAGTCCAATGAGATCAACAGCAAACCTTATACCATGATATATTGGTAAGATCATTTCCTGATAACATTCCCATTCCTTTCTGAGGGACCTTTACAGGTTGACATAATCACAGTCAAATCTGTCAGCCTGTTCTTTAATGTCTGGATGATAGTATCTGGCTTGGATTGTCATTCGCACTTTTTGAACCCATAATGTGCCAGCATTGTATGATACCACTATTTTAAAAGCATTATCATATCTTTGGTTGATGCAATTTTCTATTGTGTCAAACAATCTTCATTTGTGATAGTATGATACACAATTACAAGACCATCAATTAGTTTATTGTATTGATCAGGGTATTTGGTAGTTTTTGTAGCAAGCTCCATGTCTGTATTTTGTTGGGTATGTATCCACTCAAGGTCAACAGGGTTGTTCTCTGCAACATCAGATGAAGGTAAGTTGAGAAAGCACTGAAGCATATCAGGGTCATTGCTAATGTCAAGTCTTTGAAAGGAAAGTTGAAGAGGGCAACAGGAGCATTCTCCCCCACTGGAATTGGCAACACATTGCAATTTGGGAGACATGACAAGGTGTCAGCAATGAAATTTTTCTTGCCAGGGTGATAGAAAATGATGGGACCATACTCTTCTACAAACAAATGACAGCATAAGTTGCAGTGACAGATAAGAGTGTCAAAAGTGAGATTTTTGTATCAGTATGTATGAAACGTTCAGTGCCAAGGGGCATGGAGCAGTTTTCTTCTAGGGCCATGATAATGGAGAGGAGTTACTTTCCCATAAAACGTATATTTTGTGGGATTTCAGTCAATTTACAAGACCATGATTTACCCATATTTGAGTGGTGAACCTGATGTCACTAAAGTACCAAGAGACAGGAGGCATGGGTATCCACAAAGAAGGATTCTGGGGAATCCAGGTTAAGCACAACTGGGCATGACAGACCAAAGTGCAACAGGCCATTTTTGTTGCATGATCACGGCACCCATTTGGTAGTTGGAAGCATCAGTGTATATGCAGAATATTGTTTTGTGGTTGGGGTGTGCCATGAGGGTATCTGAAGCTGGGATTTATTTCATAATTTTTAATGCGTTTTCCACTTCTGGGGTCCAACAAAAGGTCTTTTTACCAAACTCATCAGAAAGTGGTGTAAGCAAATGTGCCCATTTAGGCCAAATGAGTTGATTTGCGTTGACAGAACCAAGAAAACTGCACATTTCTTGATGTTGCATGGTAATTCTTACTCAAGAATGGCAGAAATTCATTTCTTCCAAGGCTTGATTCCAGTTGGATTCCATTAATATCCAAGCCAATCAAATTTTTTGATAGCCCATTTGCACTTGAGGGTGTTTTCAGTGAAGCCATTTGGTTCAAGGTGGAATGAAATTTTTGCTATCTTCATTAGGTGTTCCTCCTAAGCTTTGGAGAAGATCCCTATGTCATCAATGTAGACTTTAATGCTGACAAGTCTTTGTAGAACTTGTTCTATGACTTGCTGAGCAAAGACAGGAATGAATTTGAGGCCTATTATCAAGCACTTATTTTTGTAATTAACAAAAGCTCTGATAATTATACACAGCTCATGGAACTCTTCATTGAGCCAAAGGTATAATATTGCATTGAGATATCAAGTTTTGTAAAATACTTGTATCCTGAGATTTGTTGTGTAATATCATGGATACTATAGAGTGGATATTGTTTGCATTTGATGCATTAGTTGAGAGAGCAGAGGTAAGATATTCATCTGACTTGGTCATCCTTTTTTACAACAACAAAACTTGACAAAGTCCATTCAGAGGCACCACACTCTTGGAGAATTCCAGTATCAACAATGTGTTAGAGTTCCTTTTTGAATGTTTGTTCATTAGCATGAGGTACTGGATATGCTCAACCAGAGATTAGATCATTGTTGACTTTTTGGTGAGGGTAGACACCAAAGGATCCATCAAGTAATTTGTTTTATATAGCCTGAACATGTTATAAGTTGTGATGTTGGTTTGTATTTAATTATTTTTGATCAACATCAACATTGACGGTGGTGACTTGTTTGTATTTTGTTTCTAATATTTGAGTGGTATAGTTTTCAAGGATCTCTTGATCACACATGTTGTCTTTTGTAGCTTGGTATAGTTTCTAGTCAAGATCAATAAACATGTAATTGTCAAAGAACTTATTTTGGTCTTTGAGAGGTATTTCATGTTCCA
>JALLPE010000815.1:0-14532 GCA_036940025.1 Conticribra weissflogii | reverse complement strand
CGCAGTTCCATCCCTTTTGATTTGTTCGAATAGTACCACAAGCCAATATTTTAAATCTTAGCTTTAACATCACAAACAATTCTGGCGCACTGTATCTGTTGTCCATATACAGTTCTCTGTATCCATGAGGATCATTGCCCAACTTTGTTGCTATGATAGAGTTCACAACAGCTTTTTGCGTTGTTGGGAGGTCCCATATTTCCCTCAGAATGAAGACATTTTCTGAGTTTTTCCCTTGGTACACATCAATGTGTATTATGAAATTATGCCCGGCGGATGCATTTGCTAAAATGAAGAAGTCAATTCTATACTTGTCGGGTTTGCAGTTGTTGTATTGTCTCACACTGTTATATCGTGACTTGCTTGGAATTCCTCCTTCATCAAAGGATAATTCTTTCCCAGCTACAAAACATTGTTTAGCTGCGGAATTTAGTTTCTGTATTCCATATCGGATTTGATGACACTTGTCATCAAGTTTGTTGCCAGTACTCTCAGGATGAAACGCTGCCCTGATCTGAACAAATCTCCTGAATTGCATGTAGTTTATTGCCCATCCAGGGTAGTCTTTGACTTCAATTTGACAAGTTGGTGATATGTTAATGTGTGTTGGTGGATACCACAATGATTTGTAACCTTCCACATCACCTGCAACGAGAGACATCTTCAGCAATATTCCCAGGAACCTGTACATCTCCTTCACAGATATATTGTTCCATATCATTCCACAAAAATCCCCTGATGGAGAAATTTTCCCTCTTGCATATTGGTTTGAATTGAAGGTTAAGTTTGCAATCAACTCTCTGTCAAGACCTCCCGCTACAGCGCATGCCTCTAGCGGATCGTTGAAACAATTATTTGCAAAGTTTTTCAAACATGGACCTGGTCCATTGTAACCATGCATTGTGGCAGGTTGAGTGGGTTCATCCAAATATGTCCATTTCAGTTCAGTTGAAATGATCATCTTGTAATCTCCATCCATCTCCATCCATTCCGGGTCATAGTTTTTGTCCGGATAATATTCATCCATGACATTGCTTTCAGCCAAAGTTGTTCCTGTTTCAATTAAGTCGTCCTCACTTGCGCTTCCATTGTCAGCAATGGAATTATTGTTGTCACTGAAAGCAGGTCCATCAGCGTTTTTGTTGCTGTTAGTTTCATCCACACAACAGGCATCAAACTCTGAATGAGTGCTATATAATAGGCGAGGAGACATTTGGAGATCTGCAAAGGCTCTTTGTGCGGAATCGTGTTGAAATTTAACATCTTCTTTTGGTTTTATCTTAATATTGTTGTGATGACATTCCAATCTGACTGCAATATGGTTCCGTTTTGTGGTTGTATCTGGATGAATCTTGTCATATTCATCGCGACATTGGAATAGTTTTTTCTTCAATCTTGCATTTTCTTTGGGTACGTGCAAGCGGAAATATTCTAATGGGATCTTTGGGACAATTGATTCGCTATTCCAGTGAATTGTCCAAAAATGGCATGCTTTGTTTGGAACAGTGAGTATTACTCCTTCCATCAACTCTGATTTTGCAAATGCTACTTTATTTTGAACCTCATCTTTCAAGAAGAATGATTTATCTCCTATAATTCCGCGGCCCGCCATTTTTCTCCTACCCCTGACAGGTTTTGCAGGTTTACCTTGTGGCAATTCTGGAATGTCTGCAATAAAAGGGCGAACAGAAATTTTCCTTTCAATTTCAGGAGGGGAGGTCAAAATTTTATCCCCCTGAATGATTTCCACCATATCTTCTCTAGGTTCAGTATTTCTATTGAAATTAATGGACACTGTGTGATTGTTGTTATTGCACTCGTCACTTTTGGCGGACATGATGTGGATACGAATGATAACAAGTGATGTGTATTGTTCTTATTCCATCAAAATTATGGTTCGATTTTGGGTTAGGGTATAATTTTTAAAATTATTTTTGAATACGATTGCGCATAAACCTGTCATAATTTTTTTTTGAAAATCTAAACTTTTTGATTTGGTTATTTGGCGGACAGCGACGAAACCAAGACAGTGTGTTCCCTTTTGGCTTCCACTGCTTTATTTCTGCAATGATGCCAAATCGACTCCGGCGGCAAATCAAAAAACTGATCTAAAAAGTAAAAATAAAAAATTGACCGATTCTCAGAATTGTGCGGGCGGCAACGGAACCAAGACACGGTGTTGCCTCTTGGCTGCCATCGATTCAGTTCCGCTGCCCGGGGCAAAATCGACGCAGGCGGCAATCGGCTCTCTTTAGTCAAAAAGAAATTGATAAAAATAAACTGATCCGCTGCGATTGCGCGGACGGCGACGGAACCAAGACACGGTGTTGCCTTTTGGCTGCCACCAATTCAGTTCCGCTGCCCGAGGTGACATCAGCGCAGAGGGGGGGGGCGATCAGTGTTAGAGCTGCAAAAAAGAAAAATTTAAAAATCAACGGAACTGCTGCGATTGCGCGGACGGCGATGGAACCAAGACACGGTGTTGCCTTTTGGCTGCCACCGATTCAGTTCCGCTGCCCGAGGTGACATCAGAGCAGAGGGGGGGGCAATCAGTGTTCGAAAAAGAAAAATTTAAAAATCAATGGAACTGCTGCGATTGCACGGACAGCGACGGAACCGAGACACAGTGTTGCCTTTTGGCTGCCACCGATTCAGTTCCGCTGCCCAAGGTGACATCAGCGCTGAGGTGGGGGCGATCAATCAACAGGGAGGCGGAAATCTCTGTGACATCAATCATGTCGAAGGATATGGAACCGACGTGCGCGGAAAAAGTTAAAAAAATCGATTCAAGTAAGAATAAATGCCGATCATAATGTGCGGACATGGAGAAAATAGCGACACTGAGATGCTGGAAGAACAGTGCAACAATGCAACAAAAGAATATGGTGCAAGATGCAATAGTTTCAAAGGAGAAAACAATTCCACTAGATAAAGCAGCAACGATGGCGAGAAAGACATTGACAGCGGGGACACAGGCGAGTATCATAAATTGAGACAAAAAGACGAAACTGTTGGAATCAGCGAAGACGAAAATAAGATTGGAGACAACTGCAAAGATCCTGTCAACTGTTTGAGCGATAACTGTTTCTCTGATTCCTAATGCAGTTCAAGGTTTTCTGATATTACGAACAACGGTGAAAAAGTCATAGATTTTGACGCATCAAACTGCTGCGAATGCGCCCCTGACATTGTTGATTTTGCTAAGTCTCCTGCAGAAGATGCAAGCAGTTTGTGGAGTTCTGAGCGAGATGTTTCAACGAGCAACTGTTCCGACATCTCCTGGGTTAATTCAACATTAAGCGATGACAACATTTCAATTTCAAGTTATACCGAAGCGCAAAGGCAATCTCATTGGCATTTCGAAGACAATTTGTCGGGATTCTCTGATGAATGTAACAAAGTACAAGGGATATGTTCAGATTTTATGAACATGACAATTTTAAAAACAACAACAGTGGGAACACGAAAGGCATTCGTCATAACAAATGACAATTCCTTAAAGGTATACATCTTCAAAAAAGGATTGCTTTGGACATCAATGGACCTGTGACCTTCATAAAGTCCTTGCAACTGTGCCAATTCAGACAATGTGGGCAAGGAAGTGTGGTTGCTTTCAAGCAATCGTTTTGCAATGATTGGAAACTTGGCATAGTAAGGTCCATTTTTCCGATGAATGTTCCTCCTGCTATAGATCTGTTTGAATGGACCGGCGGAGTATCTGATACGGGAGTTCCGTCTTTTGCATCTCTAAAGTTCATCGAAAAATGGGATGACGTTTCATCTCACTTCACCCTTCGAGAGTTTGACCCCAAAAATGTTGAGATTGTTTTCTTAAATCACGTAAGAGGGATTCCAATAGGAAACAACCCCGTGTCTGAAAATATGAGAAATTGCAGTGACGGTGGAATTCAGTGCTCATCTAGTGGTCCTGATATTTTTTCTCCCAGTGTCCCGAGTTTCTCAAGAAATGACAACAGATCCACTTTTAGTTTTGATTCAGTCAGAATTGGAGGAGATGATGTTGCATTTTCTGATGCATTTGTTGCAAATACTAAAAATAAGAGGCGCAGGTCTCAAATTGCTTCAAAAATCAGAACAGATGCCCCAGAAGCTGTTCATCGATGGAACAAAAGATGCAATTTCACGGTCAAAAACAATCTGCCTGGTTCTTTCATCATTGTTACAAAAAAAGATCAAACACCTGTGACTAAAGGTGATGTCTCTATGACACCTGCGGACATAAAAGGAAAATTTCTAGTTCCAGATATGCAAAGTTATGACAACAATCAATCTCCTTTTCAGTATTTTTCTCCTCTGTCGAGTGCAGTGAGAGGAGAACTCGAAAAGAAATGCAGGTTTGGAGTTTTGCCAAGGGAATTTGACGAATTAGTTTCAAAATTATTGGATTCCCCTCGGTCGATTGTTCTTTTGTCAATTTCGAAAATTGCTAACAGCGGTACGACTCAAGATCACACCGGCAATTTTGCGCAAGTTTTCGCCGGAGAAAGGTTTGCCGGCGCCAGACTTTACATACGAGAGATTCGATGTCCCAAAATCGGAATTGATGATTTTTTGCAAGAAAGCATTCCATGCGGAATTTAATTTGTATGTTCCCTTGTCTACCTCGTGTATCAATATCAAGTTTCATGGCATTTGCATTGTTCCTTGATTCGTGGATATTATTTCAAAAGCACTGGGAAAGCGGGGGATATTTCCGTCAAGGTCTTGTTCTACTCACATTGGCCATTCTTTGTACATCGGTCTCCGTGCAAAAAATTTGAGGAACCTTCCAAGTCCTTCAGAGGGATCAACTGAACATGGAAGATGGTATTACAGGCAATACATCAACCACATTTACTGGCCTTTTGTTCTGAAACTCTACAATCGTCTTGGTCAGAATGCTACAAGAATGGATTTCTATATCTACAAGCACCTTGGAGTGTTATTTTCATATGCAAATTCACATCACACTAAAATCTGTTACTCAAGACTATTAATAGCAACGATAAACTTCGAATGCATAAATCACTGTGACAACATAGACCTTGTTGCAGGAAATGTGAGACAAAATATGATAAAAGATTTGGAGATTATTGCACGTGATAAAGATATTGGTGGTTTTGCAAAGAGAATTTCAGATAATTTGATTAACTTTTTGAACAGTTGGGATATATCTGTCCCTACCACCTGTTGCTATCAAATTTTGAAAGACTTGGATTTGGAACAATCAAAACTGGAGGTCATTCAGTTTTTCTGCCTCTCAGGCTTGGGGATTTGCTACCAATTAATTGATTACTGGTCTCATTGTTTCATGGCATCTTCATTTTATCATTGCACTTCGACGGGTTTATATTGCATTGGCAATAAAATTTTTGCTGGAAGTTATCCTGGTGTCAATGTTTTTGCTTGGGGAAAGGGTGGCACTGCTGATAATCCAAATCAAGGCAGTAATGAAACCAGAGTTGCAGGCGCTGCTGCTGATGAACACAGTGGAACAGACAGTAACAAACACACCGGTGGAGATCAAAATCATGATGGAGTGAACAAAGATATAGGTGATGATGGAGGCGAGTTGCCACATGGGGATGCCGGTGGCACTGCTGATAATCCGGGTCATGGTGGTAATGAAACTGAAGCGGTAGGTGTTGCTGCCAACCAAGACAGTGGAACAAACATTGACGGACATGCCCGTGGAGAACAACCTGGTGACGACACGGTTGAAGGCGGAGGAAACAACGATGGAGAGTATCACCAAGGGGATGCCGATGGCGCTTCTGAACATTCCCGAAACCAAGGAGACCAATTTCACGATAGCGCAAATGTAGATGACCTCAACAGCGGGAGAGAAATACTGGACAGGGATGCTGAAACACAAAACAATGTCAGCGACCAAGGAGATGAAAATGGCTGCGAGAGTGAAATTGGAAGGAATGCACAGGATGAAAATGAAGAGGTTGAATGCAACTCAGACCAAGACATCCGCAACACAACTCATGATGACAATGATCCAAACGAAATGGGTAACAGACAAGATGGATACAACAGTGACAACAGTAATGGATGGGGTTCTGGGGGAGAACACGGCAATGGTTTTGGTCCGGGTCACAGAGAAGGGGAGGATGATTCTTCTTTCAATTCAGAGAGCTTTGGAGACAACAGAAATAACAATATGTCCATTGATCACGCAATGGTAATACTGGGGATAAATCACAGAATGGACATGAATGAAGCTAGTCTCAATCGTATTTACAGGAGACAAATGTTGAGCGTTCACCCAGATCGAGCCATGATTCATGGATTATCGGCAGAACAAGCAACGCAGAGATCCCAGCGCCTAAATGATGCAGTGCAAGCTATGCGCATACATTTAAACCTTCCACCGGGTCAAAATTTGTTTCAACCGATTGATGTCGATGACAGCAACAGTGATGACAATAATGGATAGCATACCAATTACAAAGATAAATGATATTTTAAACTATTTAATTTTATTTTATACTTTGAATAATTTTGAAAAATAGTGCGTGATTACCTACAATTTGAATCAAGAAAAGGAATAAAATATTCATCTTAAATTTTTGGGAACCTCAAAAAGAACTCCTTTGAATTCAATGAATCTAGGAGCATAATACAAATTTCCTCTTGGCATTCCGCTGCGTTCCCCTTCAATTTGTAAATTGTATCTCACAATAGAATCTTTCAACTCTGTTGAAAATTTCTGACGAGTGACCGTTTTGCGCAAACGTGACAACACATTTTTGACATATTTGATATTCTTCAGATGATCACTCGTGAGAAATTTTTCTTTGCAGACGTTTCTTGGGGATTGTCTTTTTTTGTGCAATTTTCTCCACTCTTGCAGAGTGTTAAAGCGATGGGTTTCTTTCAATTTGAATTTGAAGAGAATTAATAAAAATGTACCGCAGCATCAGATCAAGACAAATAGATAAAAAAACTGAGCTCACCAAATGCAATGTCCCATTCAATTTTTTCTCTTTGATGTTGTTTCATCCTTAATATGGTACCAGGAGATGTACGACATGCTATGACTTCAGTAGACGTAGCATCGTCTGGAATTTTCTGGTCTTCCAAACTAGGGCAAGGAGAAGAATGTGGCAAGATTGTAGCAGGTGCAGAAGCCATGTTTTTGCCAAATGTATCTGATTTTGAAAGCAAAAATACAAACTGCGGGCGGTTAACAAGACGATGTATAAGGAAACTGGCGATGTTTCCCAAATGAAATCAATCGATGCATGATACAACACAGATAATTCAAAATCAGCTTTTTGCAAAATATCCAAGACAACTTGAAACCAAAACAAATATCATCGTACAGTTCAATTCACACATCCCATGAACAATTACATTCAACATGTTGACTGTGACAAATGGGTCTCCGGAAAACCCATTAACAAACAATGTTATGAACAGTGACGGTGGGAAAGGGAAATCCGACCACACTGCCGCCAAACAATCCAGCAACAAGGTTATCCACAAAATTAAAAAAGGACAAAAGTCATCCTCCTGCGTCATCATCGTGTTCACAATACAACGATACTCCCCCAAATTTGTAGCATTATCTTCTCCCTTGGCTGTGATTTTTTGCAAGTGCGCAAAGAATAGTTAAAACGGAAGCAGCCACGAATTGCCATCAAATGCAGCACCTCCAAAAATTCCAAATTATCCACTAAATTTAGAAGAGACAAAAATATTCATCCTGCCTCATCGTGCTTGAAACAAAATGATACTCATTTGAATTTGTAGCATTATCTTCTCACTCCACAGATGTTTTTTGCGAGCGCGCGAAGAATAGTTGAAACAGAAGCAGCCACAAAGTGCCGTCGAACGCTGCGCATTTTAAGTCCTGGCACGCCGTCGCTTTCAATTAATTATCAAAACAACATGTGGCCTCTCAAATACGCAAAGTGTTTGAACAGCTTGTCAACTTTTTGAATTCTCGAAAGAAGAGCCGGGAAAGAGAGAGGGACAGGGAAAAGCGGAAGATTCAAATTTGTTCCGCTAAATTTAGATACCAATCTCATTGCGCTGATACTGTCACAATGATCTTGACATCTTTGTGGTTGCACAATATTTTAACTTACGAGCAATTTCTTTGCTTCTAGATGACTTGATGAGATTGTGGGGGGAGATAACTTGTTTTTTGTTGGCCCAAATCATGATCAATTCATATTGTTGGATAGACCATTTACAAAAATAAAAATAGCAATTTTTTATTAAAGATATTATATCTTTTGAGAATTTTTCATTGAAGTGAATCTTTAAAAGATACCTCTCTTAAACGAGCAGGAGCTCGTCCACTTGGACGAGCTAGGGGTCGGTTAAGGGGTTTACGGTACTCAGCTCGTCCACCCCCTGGACGAGCAAGACTAGCTCGTCCGTTTGGGGCCGGGCTGTCAAGATAGGGGTTAATCTATGATGTTAGCCCTGATCGCAGCAGGACCTAGATCCGGAATCGTATTGTATGCTCGCCACCTGCAACCTGCCTTCCACTTCCTAGTCTTATACGTGCGTTATTGGAGAGTAAGATAAGATGAAGGAAGCAGCAGGAGTAGCATCTACTTTCAGCAAAGTGTTGGACTTGGACCAAGTCAAGGCATTGGCTCGTGAAGAAAATTACACAACTATATTTTTCAACGAAAAATCGAGAGTGATTTCGTTTCAAAAATTGGATCAAATTGATGACAGCGTCAGAATCAATGTCTATTGGACTACTGGGACGGTCGGCACGTGCCTAAATCACCCGAGGCAAGGCAAAACTCAACTTTTCAGACGCGATGTCGACGTTTCAGGGCTGCGAGAGATTTTTAGAAATCCAAGAGTGCACACCGGCGTTGGCTACTACGAAAAGGAGAAGGTGGGGAAAGCTGATCTTCGGTCGGGATCGTCACCGTTCATCATTGGAGATCGAGTTCATGTGGAGGGATATGCCGATGCTACGGTTGTGAGTGATTTGAAGACGTCGGGATGTTATGCGAGGAGGATTGAAGTCCGCTATGATGATGGTCAAACTTTTCATGTGAAGCCTGATGATATCCGTCTGTCCTCTGTGTGTAATGATCTCGAGATGGAAGCAAAACAGCAATTAAAGCGCTTGGAAGCAGAGTTGGAACTCATCCAATCCGAAAAGATGTCGTGTACAGCAATCGTAGAAAGCTTTGAACAAGCTCGCGAAAGGGAAAGGATTCGGAAAGAAGAAGAGGAAAAGGAGAGGAGACTGAGAATGAAACGAAAGGCCGAAGCAGATGCTGAAGAGCTGCGATCCAAACTACGAAAACTGGAGGAAGCAAGAATCGATCTTGAGAGAATCAACCGAGGGAATAGCATTAAATTTTCATTGTGTGAGAGCGACCATGTGTACTCATGTTTCAGTGAAAAGGTAGTGAGCATGGCTTGTGGCGGGCAAGCCACTATCTTGTTGTATGAAAATGGAGGATGGGCTTGGACTTCTGGATTGCCTAAGTTGCTCCACAATAAACTCAAAGGGAGACAACGTTCATTGCCTTCGCCTGTATATGTTGCCATGGGATCTCAAGACCGATATTACATCAAGTTCGCAGACGGCAAATCAGAATGGGTTGGTTGCGATGAGATGGGAACAGAATTAAAATCAAATTCGAGAACCGTGAAGACAGTTGCATTCGGTGAATATTGGGACTCGTTTTTCATTGTGTACACTGATGGATGTGGGGTATGCAAACATATCCCCACTGCTTTATTAGAGCTACTCAGGACACGGCAAAGTCGAGCAGATCTCGAGTGTGTGTCACTTGGGCCAGATGGTGAATACTTTTTGAGTGCAAAAAATGGCCGTGCTTGGTGGGGAGGGTTGACACATTCCAACATTGACAGTATAAAGGAAGTGAGGGACAGAATCAAATTCATGGATTTTGGAGATGGTGACAGCTACTTCGTCAGATATTCTTGAGAGCACGTTTCCGGCAATCTTAACCCCACAACTGTTATGATTTTCATCCATTTTTTGGCTTCATCGACAAAATAATTTTATGATGATTTGTAATTGATGAAGATCGTTGTTACTAGATCATTTTTTTTTCTTCCAATCTAGCTCTATAAGATTGCCATGACAAACAAGCCATTTAATTAGACTGCATGACAAGTGTTAACACATATGAGGTGTAATTTTTTGGTGATAAAAACCTCGAGACCTTATAATGATGAGTGGAAACTACTTGTAAAATAACACTGAAAAAGAATCGTTCTTGAAAACATTGAGCAACATGAATCCCAACAAATTGATCTTTCTGAAACCAGACCAAAGCAGTCTGCCGTATTGAACACAATGATTTAAGAACCTTACATTGCATGCACATTTCAATTTGGTTTTGTTCAAAATCATTTGCAAACGATTATTCTCGATGTCAAATTAGGCGATCAAACTCAAACATTCCTGAAAGTTGGCCCACTCTCAAGCAAACAAAAACATAGTTGTGAAGTACAACAAAGATGTTCAAGCGTTTCACTTCCTTAGCATTCTGGATCCAGAGAGAAGAAGGACATGGGATGTCAAATTCAACAACATAACTTAGAGTGTTGCATCGGATTTTTCTTCCAATTATGTCTCATTCAATACTGTATCACTGAAGTATTATTAATATAAATAAGTTTCGATTTCAATTATAATCCCAAGGTAAGACACCCCACATGCACAAAAAAGAAAGTAACCAACTTTCAAGCAAACGTACAAACAAAGAGCAGACATAAGAGACGAACAGGATATCCAGTAGTTTTAGAGCGCTGTATGATGTGAGTGACAATTCATCTTCGTGCTTCCGTCATTTACGATTCAGTGTTCACTGGAACAGATGCCGGATTCGCCCCTAAACTATTGATGGAGTCTTGGGTAGTGCTGAGTGGTTTCGAAATGTTGTCATTCCCATCAACGGGTGTCTTGAAAAACGACCCTGTCTGGACGGACGAGGTGATGGGAGAATCGAGTGGTCTGTTGAGATTCAAAGAGCTATTGCCACCGATAGAGGAAGTGCCACCAAAACTCTGCCTCTGCTTTGAACGAACAGCCTCAAGAGCTTCTTTCACCGACATCCTCGACCCGGCACTAACTGCAGAATCTTTCGACAACACCGATGACCCACTGGATGCTTGCCTCTTCTCCTTGAATGTCACTGAGGATGGTGATAATTGATTCATGATGGTGCCGGTAGCATTAGAAGATTTGGATAGATATTTGTCCAGTACTCCTGGTCGAGGTTTCGTCGTCAAACCAAGATCCTTCAGGGAGGTAGTTGTTCCACTGAGAGATTTAGGTGTTGTTGATACAGAGGACGAGGTGTTTACGTTTGCACCGACAGTTTTGGTGGTAATGTTGGACATGACCTTTCGTTCCCCGAGTGGAGGCGCCATGGACGTCGAATTGACGGTAACGCTTCCGCTACCAGCACCTGCGGGAGCTCCGGAACTACGAATCTGTGCAATCTTCGCTTTTTGAGTCTCGTTATGACGGGCCAACCATTCCCTTGTTTGGGAGAGCAGGTCTTGCATCTCTTTTACAGATTTTTTGGTAGAATTGAAAGTCTGTTGGCTTCCAATACTCTTCGGTGACAGGGCATCTTTATTTCCAGTTTCGGAGGCAGTTGGAGCTCCAACGTCGGATCCGGCCTTGATATTCGGTTGAGAAAATGGAGACAATGGACCCTTCGTCGACCCCGTGGGTGAGATGAGGTTATTGGGAGCGTTCGCATATGCTCTGGCACTGGCGAGGATTTCTTCAACGGAACGTGGCTGACGGGCTTCGTTGTCCGACTTGGCAAAATTGTCAAGTGGCTGATCGAGAGGGAGAGACCCAAAAGATATGGAGGTGGATGCCGGGTCGATCAAATCTTGGAATGGAGGTGGGTCTACTGCTGAATGTGGCTGCTCATCAGAATTGCTGTTCTCCTTGTTGCTGCGCACTCCCGAAGTCTCGTTCGTCTCGGCGGTGTCGTTGGAGTTAGCTGCTTTAACTGAGGACACTCCCAAACAGAGAGCCTCCGATGGAAAGAATGAAGAAGAAACTACTGCCGGAGCGGTAGCTGGTGGATCCAACTTCTTAGCGGTCAAACTCAAATCATACATCTGCCCCACCAAAGGAGTGCGCGAAGCTGATGTGGTGGCCCTGGAGACAGATGTCTCCTTCTCCCAAGCACTGAAATTGCTGCGGTCAGCATCCACAGATGAAAATGCAGTTGCAGTTGGTGACATGGATCGACGATTTGCCACTATGCGCTGTGCCATTTCCGCTGCTGCCGAAGAGGGCGAGTTTGAAGTGACAACACTCGAAGTTGAGTTAGAAGGGTGTTTGGATGGACGTTGATCAGGTGTAAGGCCAGCAGGATCGGTCCAGGGTGACGACTGAGTCGAGGAAGATACAGTGGCCATGCAGGGAGACTCCACCCGGCCTGCATCTGGAACAGGGGACTTGGCATCGTTTCCTCCGAATGAGGCAACAGGTACATCTGACAATTTTGCTTGGTTTGCCACGGCCATCTCTTCGTCATCGATATCCTCTTTGTTCTTGAGCTGCGCAGGCGACGTATCCACTCTGAGGTTTGGCTTGGATTTCTTCTTCGATTTGTTCGATTTGGCAGATCTTGCAGATTTACTCGATCTTCCGGACTTGGTCGACCGTTCATCTCCCTTCTCTTCCATTTCATCTCCTCCCAACTGCCCAGACGACAACGTGGGCACCAACACGATGAAATCTTCGACATTCACTTCCACTCCTTCCTCCTGCCCGCCCAGAGACTTGGGCGAGCTCGGCGACCTCGGCGATCTGGCCCAGCGACGACCGTGGGCGATCTTCTTCTTCGACCCGACATCGCTGGTCAAAGTGCCTTCCTCGTCGTAATTGGACAAGGTACTGTGGTCATCCTCGTGTTCGGAATCAAAGACAAATTCCTTCCCGGAAGGCATCGCCATTTCTCGATTGCGCGACTTGCCCTCCCCGTACGATCTCGGCGTGCAGCCCATGTAACGCATCAAGACCATCAGCGACGCTTCGGAATCATCATCTGGGATTTCCATGACGGCGGGTGGTTTCGAAGGTTTGATTTTCGCCGGGCGGCGATTCTTCGCCTTGTCGAGGAGGCTTTTGCCCAGGCGGGGAGATAATTCGTTCGAAGTGAAGGTTCCTTCGTCGTCGAGTGTTCCTTCCAGCGTGTCTTCCAGTGTGTCTTCCAACGTGTCGTCTTCCTCGTCATCGTCTTCGACGTCTTCCGCTCGTCTTCTTCCCATCATCTTCTTCTTCCCATCGGTGCTACACGTGTCATCGTCGGAAACGGTTTGGTCCAAGACGGAGTTGACGCGATGGATTCCGTCGCCTTCGCCCGAGAGGCACGAACTCAGAGTCTGCACCACGGAAATGGACGCAGGAGACATGGGGCGAGAATTGGTCTTTCCCGGAGGAGGGGGTCGTTGCGACGGCGACGGCGCCTGCGTCGCCGGAGAGGTCGGACGAGATCTCTTTCCCATGCCGCCGGCGCCGGGTGCCGATTCCGGATTTGCGACGCGCTGTCCCTCGTCCTTCTCCACCAAGTCGTCGTCGTAGTCCGTCACTGAGACATCGCGATTGGGTTCGCCGTAGAACATGCTCCGAGGACTCATCATGGAACACGTGTTCAGGGCAATGTCGTGGAGACCTCGCCGTTCATCTGCGCAGAATCCTCCTTGAGGTACCTCGTGGTGACGAGGTTGCGGCGGTGGGGGATTGACACGCTGTCGCGACGAGCGTGCATGAGTTCGTCGGGACGTTTCTTGAGACGGAGAGGTTGCAATGATTCGAGGGTCTGGGTAGTCCTCGCGGTTGAAGACGTCGTCGTTGCTTGCAAGAAACGCCATGGCGATGATTAGAAGTCGATGGGCTCAACGTCGAGGTGAATACTCGGTGGAAAAGAAGCTTTGAAATACGATGCCTTGTTCAATGGTCGGGCTCTACAGCATATTCAAAATCGGAGTCGTTTCATTCGACCGACAATGGATATTTTTAGTATATAATATTGTGTTATTACATTTCGTTTATTATTATTATATAATTTTAATAAAACTGGTTTCAATTCAGCGAATAGGTACGATGATATGATACCTATCATGTAGACGAGCATTACCACACAATGTGATCGTTATACTTGTCTAAAAACAAGACACACTGCGGATTATGAAAAACATAAAAATATAAATGAAATCCAGACCGAACTCATGGCAGGCTTATCCGAACATTCAACTTCGAATAAAAGTATTGAATTTAAAAATAAAACGTGTGAAATATACCTGCCGACAAAAAAGAACCTTGAGGGTTAAATGAAAGAATCATGTTTTGTCACAAAAGCTAAAAACTATGAACGTTCGAAATTACAAAGCAATACTAAGGACCGATATATTGTTTTATCGTATCCAGAACTGATATGCGGCACAAATTCAGCCGGTATGAATTTGTGAATTTGACAAAATTGGAAATGATACAGCCCTCGTGCGTTGCAAGAATGTGTTGTCACTTCTTTT